>JAAAKQ030500291.1:7783-20505 GCA_010016005.3 Zanna intricata | reverse complement strand
CGGTACTTATTCATTTAAACGACTACATCACATCAGCTACTATACATAATACATACATGTTGGTCCTCCGTGCATACACAAAGCGTGTATCTACAACCGTTCAACAACTTTACATATTTATTAGTCCTCACGGCCGGAATGAAGCAACTAAAACTTTACACATTTATACAGAAATATTTGAGCTAAATTTGAAGAAAATTGGTTTTGTCTATCCTGAGATATATAAGGTCGAAAGCAATGCGATACACAAGCATATGCATTTTTTTTTTTTTTTTTTTTAATTTAGATGAACCCGTTAAACGTAAAAGATTTTTAAAAATCTTTACCTAAAACGTAAATATTTGCAAAAAAAAAAAAAAACACCCGATACCCAATTTTCAATATGATCACAATATTTTCCCCTTTAATTAATCGCCCGAAAAGTATGAAAAAACTTCTGGTATCTGCATACATGATACATTTATTTTTTATTATTTAATTCTTCTATCATTGTCAGATAAGCCTTTCTTTATCTTTTTAGCCTCCGGAACTACCGTAAGGTAAATTACTTCAGAGGATGAATAAAGATAATGTGTATAAATGTGAATGAAGTGTAGTCGTGTACAATCTCAGGTCGACCACACCTGAGAAGTGTGGTTAATTGAAATCCAACCACTACAGAACACCGGTATCCACGGATCTAGTATTAAAATCCGTATAAAAATAACTACCTTTACTAGGTTTTGAATCTTAGAACTTTCAACTTCGAAATCAGATGATTCGCGATGTCGCGTTAACCACTACACCAGCCCGGTACGCTCATTGTCAGATAACTAGAATATTATTATGGTTTACATTTAAATTTAATTCCTTTTCTGGCAAAGAATGAAAATTATTAATTACATCTTCATTTGTTTCTAGTATCGGCTGAAATAAAAATATCATAAATCGGATCTATAAAATTAAAAAGATCAATATTTTAAATTTTTTTCACGCACAGAAAGATGTAGAAAATCAGACAAATCAAAATAATTCTAATTTCCAGCGGACGAATCGTGTAAAAACAAAAAGGTTAATGGGTCAATGGCTTATGAAATCTTAACATAAATACATGAAGTTAATAAAGATAAATGGTTAAAAAACAGAAGGAAGACCTAAGGGACTAAAAATAACCCATTAACTAGTAAAACAGAAAGTAAAAAAGATTTATATATTCTCTTTTAATTAAATAAAAGGTCAGATCAAAAGTCACCGGTGTTAAATTTAATCGAAGAAAAAAAAATTCTGCGATTTACGGTTAAATAAACATTAATAAAATAAGTATCTGCTCGTATCATAAAAAAGATCCTCCGCAAATTGTTTTAATAATTCATTCGGTTTTGAAAGTGTTACTGAAGAAAAAAAAAATATGAGGAAAACAACGAGATATTTAAGCCTGCGTCTTATGTCGTACATAATTAACGGCGTGGAGCCACCACGTTAAAACTATAAATATAACAACTGCCGCGTCTAAATTTAATAGTGAGCGAGATAGTTAAAAAAAAATTGTCCAAGATTCTCTCTCTTACACCGAAACTCAGTCGCATATTTCCTCCAATATATCACCTTCCTTGTGCCCTTATGTTCTTTCTTTGACCTTGTGAAAGATAATGAATAAAGATAAATTAGAGCATGACTGTTTTCGCTAATATCTTGTGCTTACTTTTCATCATGCAAAAACAAAATTATATCTTCAGTCAAAAACTACGAAAAAATTCAAGCTTTTTGTTTTGTGAAAAAACCTCAAAATTTGTCATATTTGAGATAATGACACTGTCTAATAGATCTAGTAGGTTTTTATGAAAAGATGAGCAAATGATTGATTAACAATCTGATTTACTGATTTATTTCAAAAATCATTTATCCCCTAATTTGTATCGGGAACTAAAATATTTCATATTAACTTCAAAATTATGATTTTTTTTTCTTTAAAAAAAATTACATAACAATTGTTAGTTCGTGAACTATATTTTTAAGAGGTCCAATTTTATTAATATCTTTATATTAATTCACATTGGACTAATCGGATATCTTCTAAAATATTTGGCCTTATTTTCTTTCTTTCTTTTTTTTGTTATTTCTTTATTTTATGTTAATAAATCTAAAGGTTAAATAAAAATCTATTGTACAAATTTTATTAATGTTAAAAAATAGAAATTAACAAAAGAAAAACCGAAATCATTTATTTATTTATTTTTTTTTTTACTTACAAATATATATGTACCCGTTATAGGGTCTAATACCCTTTTAATCGATCAATGTGTTTTTTTTTTCACCTGCTTAAACGGATATTTATAACAGCAGTTGGCAGACGATTATTATTTTTTTTAATTTTAAACACGAGACAAGTTAGCTGTTATTATTTAACAACATAAAGTAGGCTATCGAAGCACGTGACTCATCGATATTTAACTATCTCTGTCCGACCCCGCTCTTTCAATATCCTGTTTCGAGCTAGACGTTGCGTCGTGGTGGCGTCCCATACAGTATTCTTCCATATATGGCCGGTTTCATTATAGTTTTTTGTCCCTCCCTTCCACTAATCCGCTATCTTGTGTGCGTTGGTTACAGCTGTTCTCGTATGATAGTCAGGACAGAGCTGACCGTCGATGTTGCAACGTTCAGGACCCGGCCTTCACATTTCCCCTACCTACTCCCGCATCATACGGTGCACGCACGCGAAAACACGTAAAACAAGCCGCACACTCGCACGTTCTTACGCACAAAACTTCATTTTCTTCTTAACAATTCACAGTATTTTACATGTTTCGTTAATAATAAATGCGCACGTATATTTAATTTTTAAAATCCCAATATGTTTTCACTGTATTATGCAAAAAAATATATACACACACAAAAGCCATGTCACTTAATAATATTTCAGCTGAAAATTTATTGAATAAATTATAAGTATATTCATAAAATTTTCACGCATAGCTGGATGAAAATAGTTAAGTTCACGCACACCTAGTATATATTTTGCATTTTATATTTACAAGTACATAATTTTTTATGTCTGTTAATAAATTTATCCACTACGACTGCTTACAAAAAAGGTATGGATTATTCAACTAATATAAATATATATGTGTGTGTTTGTGCCCGCGTTTGTGTGGGTATGAAGTTAAAATTCATAGGTTGTTAAACCATAGGCATATAAAGGATGAAGTCTTGTACCAGAATACGCTCTCTCTCTTTATCTGTTTAGCTTCCGGAACTACCGTTAAGGTATTACTTCAGAGCCTGATGTGAATGAAATGTAGTCTTTTACAATCTGAGGTCGACCACTCCTGAGAAGTGTGGTTAATTGAAACCCAACCACCAAAGAACACCAGTATCCACGATCTAGTATTCAAATCCGTATAAAATTTTTTGTCATTACAAGGATTTGAACCTTAGAACTCTCGACTTCGAAATCAGATGATTTGCGATGTCGCGTTAACCAAAAGACCAACCCGGTGGGTTGTACCACAATGCTGTATTAAATCAACAGTCCGAAATCCTTACTTGATAATATATTTGTATTCCGCTATAATTAAAAATGAATGAATATTTAATAAGCGAGTCAGCTAGATAATCCATTTGAGATGACTCAATATAAAAATAAAGGTTTGAGGACCGATGACATCGGTGCTCATTAAACAGGATCCTTGTCATCCAATCTCTTAGGAAATTTTCTATCTTGAATAACCCGTACATAACGGCGTTATGTCCTGTTAAGAAAACACAATACATACATCTTTATTGTATTGACATAATCCAGAAAATCCATTTATACGCTACAAGATATAACAGTATGACTGATTTTTGGTAACAGTGTCACTTTTCAAATTTCAACTCGTGCCGTAATCCTAGGATCAATACCATTTAGCTTCCGTTCGCTGACAATTATTGATAGAGTAATAATGAAGTATTCTATTTTGACTCTACTAACGCGAAATGTCGCCTCATCATTGAAGAATACCGAAATATTATCTTACTACTAGCAAAACTCTTTTCAACAGTATGGAGTTCCTGTAAAAATAAATTAACTTTGCCGTTAAATCAATAGCCTGCTTTCGCTATCAAATTAGCTTATAAAGGCTGAAGCGATGTCTACTAAACGCTATTTAAAGGTTGTCTCTGGGGTTCTGTTTTAGGACTCTTGATCTGGATTGTTAAAATAGATTCTTTGATGCGGCTGGGGTTACCCAGTGGATGGCGTCATCTAGTATGGGGGAAGATGGGCTTTTGCTGGTTAAAGAGATTCGAGGAACGAGATCTAATTCACAGCAGCCCAGGCTTCCAAGATACTTCAGTTATGGAATTAACAACAGAAGATCGTGTGGAATCGAGAGAAAAAACGATGATGTTGCTCTTCGGCAGAATAGCTGTTACTCAACGACCTAGTATATCAATGATGGGTCATCGAATTAAATATGTTCCACTGCAATCAAGGATATTATCTTTGATTCAAGGAGCACTTTCAATATGCTGCCAAAAAGGCTTGTTCTGCTTTCTTCGGAATTCGAAAAGCAGTTCAGCTCCCCCCCCCCCACCCACCCACCGATTGGGGACTTGATTCAGAATCATGTGTGTTCTTTATATGTTTGTATGCGAAGGTAAGGTGTACGCTTCACCTCTCTGAACTCATCAATTACAAATATTAGGAATATTTTGTTTGAGAGTCCAGCGTCTCCTATTGTTGTCTGTGATCGGTGCCTGTAAGAGTGACTCTCAAGAGGCGGTTCTTCTTAACTCTGGCATTAAGCCCATTGTTACCGTTGCGGCTGAGCGCCAATTACATTATGATGCTAAGAAGGTATGTCAACTTTTCCTCTGAGTCTGTAAAAGAACAAACGACCAAAGTTTCCATTTACGGCAGGTTAGGTGAACTAAATCTTAGGATGGCCGTTAACACTCATGGCGTTTTTCCTGATGTGAGAAGTATGCAGATAGTTAAATGGATTTTCACCGATCGGAATATTACACACTTTCTTTCTGATTATGATGTTTTTCAAGATAGATTGGGGAGATTTGGTTTAATTCAGGCTTGAGTCCGGAGTGTAGGGTCACTGATGATATACGCCCTGTCTTATAAGTCTGTCCCAGGTATGAAGTTGAACGTACCTAAATTAGATAGAAACTTTGCGAGGATTAATTCTGTTCTGATTTGTAGAAAAACTGAAAGGGAATGGTACATAGCTGCTGGCTTCTTCAGATTTTGAGTCCTGCTGAGGATGGCTGTTTATTCCATGTTGAAAGTAAATTCTACATAACATAATAATATGATTCTTATATATGTTTATAAAGGAAACGTAAAACATCACCATTCACCAACCATTAAAAAGAAGTTCTTTCATATGTATTAAAAATTTCATGTGTTTCATACTATAAAAACTGATTATAGGCAAAAGAAAGTAGGATAGGGAAAGGGAAAGCAGCCACTTAAAAATAGAAATTATATAAACACGATTTTAACTTTTTACTGTTCCATCCCAACGTCGTGAAGTTTTATTTCTCTCCGAATTAGGCAGCATCAGAAAACATTTTCAACCCTTAGTACAAACTTAAGAAAACTGCCGAAACTTATAAAACCATGGTTTACTGTAGAAACTTATAAAACTGCCGTATAACAGTAGCGCGCTACTGTTTACTTTTTCCATTTATTAATTAGAAACTTATATTATCATTATTCAAAACAGAGTATTATAAAACGATGTATACAATTTTTACAAGCTATATTCATACAATGGCAAAAATTACATTTATTTTTAACGGCCGAAAATATTATTTAAAATTTGTCAATTTCAATTTAAGCAACGAACGAGCTAAATATACAGCGTAAGATAGATTACATAAATGTATATAGACAAGGAAAAGTAAATTATCCAAGATGGTATTACAAATTTAGTTTTAATTAAGCAAAATTGATAAAAGAAAAAGAATTGCTTCGCCCTTCCCTGGGTCGGACTTCCAATGACGTATGACACGACCCAAGAGAGGAGCAAACTTGCACTAGTGGGATTCTAGAGCGTGGAATACTGGGATTACCAGGAAGGAACCATGGTTTCATCTTTATTTATTCAATTAATATTTTTATTTACTGTTCAGGGAGGGCACACCTTCCACTGCTTAAGCCCTGTAGGGCCGGGGCTGGGTCGAAGACTCCTACTCTCTCTTCTTTACGATCTGGTTCTTAACTTATTCCTCTGTTCTCGCCGTCCGATTGTATGTGTTCGCATAAATGTGTCTGCAAGTGTGTGTTCACGCCGGAGATTCGGGAGTCCCGAACCTCCGAAGAAAAGAATAAGTTCTTTAAAGAAAATTTTAAAGAAAAGAAAATATCTACGCTTACTTTACGATACTAACTCTCCAAAAATGACTCCATAGGTTTTAAACGAATTAATAATTCTTACGGGATTCGATCGATCTGTAAAATTCAAAAAGAACTGTGGTCAAAATTATTCAAAAAATGTTTAACACATAAATTATTTAATTGGGACGTATTCGTTTTTGTTTTATCAAAACACAATTTGCTTTACAATAACCCGCGAAAATAAATTCACGCTGAAGATTTTGTTATAAATAGTTTCTATAACACTAGGTATAGAGAAGGTAAAAAAAAAATACCCAGTTAATGAACAAACTAATTTAATTTTTAGCAAAAAAATAAATAAATAAAAACACTAAGAGATTATGAAAAAAAAAAATCAAGACGAAAATTTTTAGACAGCTTCGATTTTATAAACAACATTAATAATTTTCCTAAAAGGAAATCAATAGGACTCGAAAAAAGGAAAGAAGATAAAGTAATCTAGCTACATGAAAAAAAAAAAAAAAAATAGAACATAAACTTTAAACTAACCGAACAAAATCCAGATGACTACAGATAATTACAATTTACATCACAGGATTCGGTCAAAGCGGTATGATGAAGTCTTAATAAAGCATCACTACGAAACAGAAGCGGGAGCTGAAAGAAAAGAGAGAAAGCGAGAGTGACGGAACAGAACACAAAGATCACAATATCTCGTCTCTAAGGATTTTCAATTTCATTATCAACTGCAGCTGATAAAGACCACAACATTACACAACCGACCGAACAACTGTTTCTGACTCTAAGCAAAGAAAGATGCAACCTTACAGTACAGATTTAATAAAACCTAAATTATAATCAGCATCTATTATCTAATAAAGGAAATAAATAGTATATTTAAAAAATAAACTTTTTTTTTTTTTTTTTACCCAAATTTAACAGCATTTTGTAGTTATTCTATATCTTCTCTGTACGTTCATCTCATATAAGCAACTATTTTATATATATATATATATATATATATATATAATATATTTAGATTTAAGATTCCTACAAACTACAGACGAAACTCAAATTAAAAAAAAATTTCGTAATATATATATGCCAGCCTCCGTGGCCGAGTGGTAGCATCTCGACCTTACATCCGGAGGTCCCGGGTTCGAATCCCGGTAAGGCATGGCATTTTTCACACACGCTACAATTCATTCATCTCACCCCTCTGAAGATATACATAATTTTGGTTCCGGAGGTAAAAAAAAAAAAAAAAAAAATATTACTAAAGAATAAGAACCATTAAAGAAAAAAAACAGTCCCTAAATCTGTTTAAGATTTAAGAATTGGCGCTTCAACTACAAAATAAAACTGTATGTGCAATAAAGATAATAAGACGCACGATTGAAACTTTCTTAATCCATAATAAACTGTGTTGTGTCTCAGTCAAATCACAAATTAAATATTTTTCTTCAACTAACAAATTACATACGACACTATAATAACTCAGAAAAAAAAAATTAACAAATACATTACTAACTGAAAAAAAAAACTCGGAAAACTTTTTCTCTCAAACGAAAACAAAAAATCCCTTTCGGCACGCTGGAAAGCGGAAGTAGATTTCACTAGTGCTAAGTGAGGATAAAAAAGATCTCCATCTGAAAGTTAAGAAAAACTTTAAATTTACTGAATACGACAATGGTTACATGTGAAAATATTTTACATCGTCTTACAATTCCATTTTGGTCATCCCTTGCCGTAAGGGTTGGTCATATCAAAAATTGTATCACACAAAAGTTTTAGGTAATATTTAGAGGACTAACGCCATTTTAAACCGATTCGATATTGTGTCAATTAAAGGAGGTATGATTTCTTTTTTTGTCTTCAAAACCCCATTTTTTCCACTCTGTAGGCCAATGGCCAGCTATATCAAAAACCTTTGCGTACATAAGTTTTAGATCTTTAACCAAAGAATAGTAGGAACTTTAAAAAAAAAAAATTCGATATTTTACTTAATAAGAAAGTTACAGCGATATTTTTTTTAAAAAAAGCCCCCTTCCCCCATTTCAACCTCAATGGTCCGATTTTGCCCAATAACGAACTCTATCGAGATTTTGGGTCGTTATATTTTATGAATCAATTTGAAAGTAATTGGCACAAAATTACAAAAGTAACCACCCACAAGAAAGTGATATATATATTTTTTTTTTTTCTCTCTTATATATGTATACGTACATAAACTTTTGAACTGACCGTAGTTTTGGAGGTCTAGAGGATGTGAAACGCGAATATAAGTCGAAATTTTCCGGAAGTCAAATCATTGTACAATACGTAGGTTTCTTATAAAATTTATCAAACACCGGCATAATTATTTAATTCTTAAAAAATCACCTACAAAGAGCTTTTTTATGATAAATTATCAATATTTGAATACGAGAATTTAATAACATTTTAAAATTATCAAAATTGACCGGTATTCGTATCCGGAACCTTGTGAGTGAAATGTAAATATGCTACAAACTCTTTTAAAAAATATATATATATATTTTCGAACCTTATCACAGTAATTTTGAACCGATCCTTTATACTGCAGTCCTAATGAATAATTCTGTACAATTCTTAGCTCAGTGTAATGAATACCATAAGGAAAGATAATACGGTTCTCAGGTAATTGTTTCGTTTCTTGAAGAAAAAGTCAATGTAAAGTGGTCAACAAAAGTGGTCGGTTAGTCGGTAATGTACTGCGAACTTTCTAGATCAAAATTGTTGATTATTCTTCGAAGATGCGAAGAGAATCATTACCAATTCAACACATCGCGTGTATTCCCTAGAGGTTGTCTTCTGATACGGTTAATCCTAAGGTAGATCTATTTTCTACTACCAACTTAACTTTCTTTCTTGTTTTATGGATATACATTAAATACCCGACAGGATGATGAATATGTTAAGTCCTGTGGATCTGGTGTACGAGGTCTGTTCAGAAAATATCCGAATATTTTTAATTACGTACCAACAGAGATATTTAGTGACGTGCGGTTGGCAGCAATGTGGTCCGCATTACCTCCTCTGTACCCACATGTTCTCTGATTGTTGATATCTCGTTTATTTTTCGTTGTTATTGTTATTTGAATGCAACCTGTTTAAGTGTTAGTAACGAATTTTGTAATGTGCGATTTTCGGGAGCAACAGTACAACATGAAATGTTGCGTGAAACCGGATAAAAGTTTTATATAAATGTTTAAACTTTTTAAACAAGCTTACGGAGATGATGCTGTGGGAAGTGCGAAATGTTACGAATGGTTTTAATGATCTAAAGTAGCCGTCAGTCAATTGAAAATGACCCTCGACCAGGAAGACCTTAGACTTCAACTGATGACACCTGCTTTCATTAAACCAACGATTTCGTGCGTGCAAATCGCCGAATGACTGTCAGAGAACTTACAGAAGAGGTTAGCACCTCGATTGGAACAATCCATGAAATTTTAACTGAAAAATTGAAAATACATCGCGTTGCAGGAAAGTTTTTAGTTCGTTAGATGATCAAATAGCAGAAATTACATCAAGGACGTTTCTCGGCAACTTCTTGAACGAGCCGATAACCATGAAACATTCATGCAAAGGATCATAACGGAGAACAAAAGCCGGATTTACGGTTACGACATCAGAGACAGAAGTTCAATCATCATTATGGATCGGCAAAGGATCTCAATCCCCTAAAAAAGTACATCAGTCGCGTTCCAATGTCAAAGGATTCTCTCGTGCATTTTGAATTCTTGCCCTCGAGGTGAAACAATGAACAGTGACTAATATCAAGGCGTTTACATGAGTTACGTAACAAAATCCGCAAAAGGAGACCAGAGTTGTGGCGAGACAACTCACAGATCTTTCACCAAGACAAAGCTGATCACATACTCAGCTTTGTGAATTCACCAGGTTTGCGAAAAAAAAAACAAAACAAAAAAAACGATTCTCTCATCCTCCCTCACCCGCCAAACCTGTCTGCTTGCGGTGTTTTCTTATTTCCGAAATTAAAATCAGTGGTGAAAGAACGCCGTTTTGAGACTATTAATGACATTAAAGTAAATTCGTTACGGACCTTAAAGGCCATTTCAAATGAAGTACACTTTCCAGGACTGCTTTGCGATGTGAAAACAGCGTTGGTAAAAGTGAAGGAATAAAGGATTGAAATACTCTGAAGGTCACAAGTACCAATAATCTGTGAAATTAATAACAAAGATTAAAAGAATAAAGTTCGGTTATCTTCTGGACAGACCTCGTATACGAGTATATATATATATATATATATATATATATATATATAAATCAAAGGGGTGGGGCTACTTATCGAGACCAGTAACCATCTGATGGAACTCTATTTCTAATGTGGTGGTTGTACTTTGGCCTGCCGATTCCTACTCAAATAATTATAAAAAAGCGAATCCCAGTAAGCCCCCCCCAAAAAAAAAAAAAATATATATATATATATATGTATGCATGCATGCAAGTGCGTACGTGTGAGTATATGCGCGCTCCCTTCACATTTAAAATACATCCTTACCAAAGCTTTTACGAACATATATAAAGTTTATATATTATATTATTATACTTACGTAGGAGTATGGATAAAAACTAATAGGTATAGGGGTAGGGAGTAATATTCAAAGCTTAGGTTTAGTCCAGCTTAGCTGGAATTACTGTACTACATTAACTGTTGCAGCGTAATATATAAGTGCATACAGTTTAAATATAAGCAATATTACGTACGTAATACGGTAAGATAGCCAATCCTTCTTATCTATACAGACAGTAATAAAACACTGTAAATCGCGTACTATGTACTGTATTTATAATATATCTATTACTATTACGTATTATACTGTAAGAGGAAAGATGAAAAATATTACCAAGTGCAACATACATCACATAAAAAGTTGCTCAACAGAAAAAACGAAAAGAAGATAAAATATAACGAACAAAACCTTACAAAAAAAGTATTATAAAGGAAAAAATAAGAAGTGACGTAAAGCATACTTTAAATAATACCTAAACTTTGGCAAACCGCTAGCTACTTAAATGTTACAATTTCTTAATAAAAAAAAAAAAAAAAAAAAAAAAAAAAAATATTTTCGACGTCGATTTGCATTAAGACGTGAACGTGACATAACAACCAAAAGGAGACACAGACGGTTCAGTGTATTCAATCACTAAATGATTTACGATCACATAAATATATTTACGAAAACAATACATCTACTTACATGCAAATAATCAAAAACAAAACAATAAATCTCATATGATGATCTGCCCAGAGGCAGGTCCTTCACACACGCCGTCTACATTATACTATATTCACAGCTGAAATTAATAGTTCCTGATGCCTAAAATTCTTTTTACAAGATTTATAAATATTTCTGATACCTATTTTTGCAAACTTTCCAAGATCCTCCTAGAATTGTTTTAATCGATAGCCCGGCTCTCCCGATATGTTTTGCCCTTTAGAGTTAAATTATTTCCAGACATTCAGATTTCAAATTGTGAATAACTAATTAAGGTTTTATTGTGTTCACTTGCCTAATTAATTTTCCGCTTTTCAATTTTTCTTTTTTAGTTTTCTCTAATCTCTACAGTCCATATTTCAAATTAGTAGAGCCTCCCTTTTTTCTATTTTCTGCTTATCTGAGTTTCACGTCCATACAGAAGCATACCTCACAAAGCACGCGAGCACGCTTTTTCTGGACAAATTTTATAAACTTCTGTTAACAAGGCAACTAAACGTATCTGTACCCTCTCTTTTTCTTTCAACCTCCGGAACCACCGTGAGGTATTACTTTAGTAGGATATGTATGAATATTAAGTGCAAAACCATTCCAGTTTTTCCTCTCCTCTAGAGTAAGTAGCTCCTCCCTGGGTTGCGCTATACTTAATTGGAGGTCCGACCCACGGGGGGATACTATATTTAAAAAAAAAGAAGATATGTATGAATGTAAATGAAGTGTAGTCAAGTACAGTCTAAGGTCGACCATTCCTGAGACGTGTAATTATTACTTATAAACCCACAAAAAACAGAAAACACCGATATGTATGATCTAATATTCAAATCCGTACAAAAATAACTGTCTTTACTGGGATTTGAACCTTAGGGTCATCACGGGGTTGTGTCGAGCTCCGAACCAGGGACGCTAACCGCCTCCAGCTAGTCAAACCCAGCGAACTAAAAAGCCTGGCTGAGCGACTAAGCAGACTCCACAGCTTTCCCCCTACAGACTAAACCTCCCCCTCACCGCTCTTCACCGCCCCGAGACCGGACCCGCAATTAAGCATAACGCAGTCTCGGGGGGGGGGGGGGGGGGTAGCCGGTTGTTTTCGGTTTTTCTTCTTCCGCATCTCTTGGGTGCCCTCTGGTAATTTATCACGC
>JAAAKQ030500280.1:0-20505 GCA_010016005.3 Zanna intricata | reverse complement strand
CCACGCTGTTAACCCGTATCGAATGAGAGATTCGAACAAAGATGAATAAAGTAAGCGTTTACAGTGAATAGGTAAAAAGTGTGAGATGTGGTGGAACTTCACAGCAACTGTCCTTAGACTTTTACAAAACTATATAACTTACAAAATAGTAATTCAAATAAAAAGACAAGATTTATTTAATGGCAGTTAAATTAATAAATACTGAAATACATTCCAATTTAAAAAAAAAAAAAACATTACAATATGATTACTAGGAACTAACATTCCACTAACAAGATCACACTAAAAAAATCTAAAGTTCATACAATTCAGTTTTTGCAAGAATCATTACTTTTACTGTTTATAAAAGAACTACCCCACACTTAATGGACAAGTATAATACTGTCAATTTCACTACTGTTTACCAATAACTCACTGAACAATTTCTTGTATTCACTCACAGTCCACACTGGTATACTCTTCACTTGTTATTACCAATGCTTACTCATATCGCTGTTATCATGAATCCACCAAACATAGGCTCGCAGAACTACTGGCTGTTATTGCTTATTATCATGAATATGCCAAACTACTGATCGTTTTTTGATTGCTATCACAACTGTGCAGCACCGTCACGTGGTCTAACCAAACTACTGGCTCTCTCTGCTGATCCCTGGCAGTATATATATTACATATATATATAATATATATATATATATATATAAATTATATATTTTATACATATATTGTTTTTCTAAAATCCATCCTTTTAAGACTCATATCACCTCTGCACAAATAATATAAATTCAAATATATAATTCAATTCAAATCCGCACAAGTGCAGACATAAAACCATTCTTACCTTATTTGTATTTTTTCATGAAAGTACTTTCGTAGAATCCTGCATTATCAGTCGTGTGATATTTATAAAATTACATAGTAAATGATGAAAAGATTAAAATTGAAATTATAAACCAGAGTATATGATATCATTAAATAAAATATATTAACAAAAAAAATAAAACAAACATTTACACATGTATGTAGCCAGCCAAACACTGCAGTACTGAACTATTTAAATAAATATCTATGAAGGTGCTGTTATCTATTGCAGCTTTTATGAGTGTGTCTTCTTCAAAATCTGTCTGCGAGTTGATCAAGTTGAATTTTTATATATATATAAAATATTTTCCAAAAATATTTAGATTTTTATGTTTCCGTTTTTAATTTTGAATATTTCTAAACTATTATTAACATCGGCAATGGAATGTTTATTGTTTATAAGGTGATCCACAACATTAGAGAAGTCCAATTTTTTTATTTTTATAATGTCTAAAATGTTAATAAAATCTGGCTTTAAACGATTTATTGGTTTTTATTTATAAATATATCCTCACAATCATTACAGTTAAATCTTATAAACCCCCGATAAATTGTATTATTGTGTGGTTGTTAGTTTTGTATGGAGGTTTTAATTTATCCTTGTCATAAAGTAATTACATTTTCAACAATCTGTTAGTGTATGAATATTTAAAAAAAAAAGTAAATATTATCAATCTTCTGTGCGTTACACGTTTGTTTTAAAGTTATTGTACTATTAATTTTTGCTATCTGTTTTTATATATATTATCATTTAACAAAGTCCTATATCCATTTTGAACTGCAATTTGTTTTATGATATTTACTTCTGTATTTAATTTTTCTTTATTATTTAGTGTATAATGGATAGCTCTATTAATCATTGTATATAAGTTAATTTTATGAGACCAAGGATGATCTGAATTTCTATGAATTATTAATTTATTGACTATAGGTTTTTTGTACACTGAATTTATACTTTGATTGCTAAAAATCTATTAAGTTTATTGCTCTGTTTTTATCTATTTCAGAAGTAAATTTTAAATCATTATAACACGAGTTAAGTTTACTTAAAATTACCAGGTATTCATTGTTTGTAACCAGATCATAAATGACAAAAACATCATCAATGTAACCAGCCCATAATAAAACTATATTTATGTAAATAATGCCATAAACTATTTTATTTTCAAAATCTTATAAATATATTTCTGACATAATGGCTGACAAAAGAAATCTTATTGTCAAGGTATTTTCTGTGCCTGTCATTTATCTTACTTTATCACTCATAATTTATCTTATCGACATATGCTGATATGGCTAAATTTGTAAACGTATTATGCAAGTCACATAATATATGTACTACAATGACAAATTCGCTCTTTTGCATTTTCTGCGAAGCAAAACAAAACAAGCAAAACATTTACTTGTATTGTTTTAAGATTTTAAATCTTTATCAAGGAAATATAAATTTGATGTTCTGTTTTGAAGAGAATGAAAATACAGTTATGGTTTAATCTACTGATAGCTATATTTGTTGTATGAGGTGTGACCCAAAAAAAATCTAACCTACTTTCAAATCTCTGTGCCAAGAATTTGTAGCAAACTCTGTGAGATACAAGCATAACCAGTAAATTCTCCCAAACTAGCCAAATGCCGCAGTTATCAACAGAAGGTATTATTTTCGTGCAGTGCGTCTTTGTTTAGAGTGTTTTGTTGATGTTTGTCGGTTTTTGTAATCACTGAAAATGATAGAGAGATCAGATCAAGGAATTTGCATTAAATTTTGCTTCAAACTTGAAAATTGTGGAGAAACTATTGAAATTATGCAGAAGGGCTTTGGAAATGAGAAACGAGTGTATGGACAAAAAAACAAATAAAAGAGTGGTTTAAAAATGGCTGCACATCTGTTGACAGTAACCCACGTTCTGGCTGATCTTCAACTACAATAACATGTTGTGCACCATGAATATGCATGCTCCAACAGATTAGACGATTAACAAAGAATTTTATCTTTGTTGAAGTTCTGAGAAGATTGTGTGAGCAGTGAGGAGAAAATGGCCGCATTTTTGGGTGACTGGCAACTGGCTTCTTCATCATGATAATGTGCCAGTACATTCATCAAACGTTGTGCAACAGTTTTTGGCAAAACACCAAATTAGGCAGCTTTGTCAAGCTCTGTACAGTCCCAACATAGCCCCCCTGTGACTTTTGGCTGTTTTCAAAACTGAAAATTTCATTCAAAGGACACCAATTCGACAACACAGAGATGATTCAGAAGAATGCGATGAGAGCACTTAGGGCCATTCCGAAACCTGAATTCCAGAACTGTTTCAGAAAGTGGAAAGACAGATGGGAGTGTGTAGTACAGTCAAATGGAGATTACTTTGAAGGATGCCACAAGCCGGATAACAAAAAAAATAACATCAGTGTAGAGAATTCAAAGTAGATAGGATTCTTTTGACACTCCTCTCGCATTTTGTGAAACCTTTTCAGTTGAAAACAAATAAGTAACAATTTAATAATAAAAAAAAAATAACCCAGTTTCTCTAATAAAGGTTATTTATAAATAATATAAGTGGGTGATATGTATCACCTATGAGACTATTCTCATTAGTATTTTGTGCACATCTACCGGAATGTTAAAAATAAAATTTTAAGGTTACATAAGATAGAAATTTAATGTTGTATACTAAATAATATGATTTTAATCTTTCATACAACAAATGTGCAAGATTTGCAGATGTCTTGTACTTATAAGACATCAGAAAATCTTGCTTATACAATCATTCATAATTATTAAATATATATGCAAGTATCTGAACTAAAAGGATAAAATCAGAACAGACCTGGCAGTTTTGAGAATGGCTCAAGAACTACAACTTTCCCATATTTTGTTCAGGATACTCTCAGACATTAATAATTCAAATAACACCTACTTTTCAGTTTTCAGAGAATCTTAACATAACCTTTGGTTAAAAAATTTATCATTTAGCCTGGTTTTCATCAGTTTATTCATTTTCTTCACTATCCCAGGAATACAGAAAATTTTTAAACCAAGTAAAGTTAATTACAGGGATTTACAAAATAATTCTATAACCTGTGACAAAGAAGTAATTTATTATTAACAATTCTGAAATAAATTATTTCAATATTTCATTTTTAATAGCAAGTTTCTATATCTTTAATTTACTGTTAATATATATACACCATGCAGATTCAAGCCCAAATAATTTTACATTATTCACATTAGGAAATACAGCCAAAGTTAAAGAAAATATACATAGTGAAAGAAATGGACAATATTAACAATTATGATTGTTACTTATTTGGGGCACTCATTAAAATTAAAGTAAAACTATCACATCTGATTTTACATATAGTTTGGAAGTATAAAGATAATAATAGACTTACCTAGATCCTCCGAATAAATACATTCTATCACCAAGAACAATACAAGATTGCCTCCTTCTCTTATTAGGTATTTGACCATGTGTTTTTACAGCTTCCCATATATTTCTTACTGGGTCAAACCTATGGAGATCATTAAAGTGTTCATCTCTAAGACTATTATAACCACCAAATATATAAAGGTAACCACCATGATAAACTGTAAAAATAATATTAAGTTTAAAAGAGTTAGAGCCAAAACACAAATAAATACTTTTTATAACTGGGGAATAAATTTTTCAAAAATATTCATGAATAGATTAAACTTAACAATCACCCTAAGTAAAACTTTATCTAAATCTAATATGCCTTTCAATAAAGGCTAAAAATAAAATAAAAAACTAAAAAGAAAGTCTGCATTTATGGTTTATAATTTTAAAAAAAGATGTAAAAATTTCTTGATAGCTATTTATACAAAATATAAACTTTTAGAAATTTATGGAAAAATATTTAAATCAAAGTGAGATAGAGGAGAAGAACAAAAAACATAATATTTCAATTTTATATTTGCACTGTAGATAATAATAAATTTATTTTTTTAATATAGTTTTCTCTAAAATGCCTCTGAAGAAAATCAAAACTGTTTATTTCATATCCCACATCCCTTTAAATTAAAAAAAAAAAAAAAATTAATAGGATCAAAGCTCCATATTCAGAAATATTTGAACTAAATCTGAAGAAAATTGGTTCAGTAAATCCTAAGATACAACACCAAAAGCAGTGTGACACATACATACCTACATATGTTTTTACATAAAACCTTATACCTAAGTTTTAGAAATTATGACTTAATTTTCCCTTTAATATAATTATATTTGCTAAGAAAAGTAAAGAAAATAAAACCATACACATGTTAATGAATTTGTAATTTCATCGTCCCATCAGTATATAACAAGTAAATAAAATAAAAATATCACTTATCGCTTGGTATTTTTAAAATGTTCTTACATTAATGTTTTTGTGGTGCATACTGTTTCATCAGATGTATTAAAAATTAAAGATAAAAATAAATTTAAAAAAGAAGGATGTTACTCCAGGATGTAAACAATGTGACTAAGGAGTAACATTCTTTTTTTTTTATTTTAGAAATTTTTAAAATTTGTTATAAATCTGATGAAGCAGTGCACAACATGAAAGCTATACTGAGAGAAATAAAAAAAAATAAAAACAAGCAATAAGAGATATTTCTATCTTATTTATTTAATAATCACACACAATACACACACGCATGCATGCACACACACACAAAACCCAATTTTTAAATTGAGTCATATAAAATCCAATTAAAAATAATAAACATATGATTATTTTAAATAAGTACGATTATAATAAAAATTTTAAATTTATATGCAAATGGAAATATCACAGAATAACCGCCAGAATATACACCCCCTACACCAACTGAACACATCTCCTATAACAACTGATGATACGGAATCCCACAAAGTCAATTACTGGTGTTAGTTTTTAAAATTTATTTATCGGTTACTGCGTTTTGATGCTTTTCAGTAATAATGAAAAAAAAAATTGATATACACATACATATATATATATATATATATATTTATCCAGGATGATTTACCACGTTATGCAGATATTTTGTCAGCTGATTCTAGATATAAAAATCAGAAAAAGTACATATAAACATAGGTCCATAGACGCTTCATTAATAAGTTATGGCTGGCAAAAAATTTGGCCCAGATTAAGTATCCTGCAGTGAAATGAAGCTAAACAGAAGTTCATGGAACACAAAAATGTAAACTAATTTGTAAGTTTCTTATAAAATTCAATCTGACAGATAGCAAAAAATTAGTACGAGAACTGTAACTTCTGTAAAATAAAAAATGCACAAAATGACAGTTGAAAAACACACTTTTGTATGTCCGATTGTAACAACTTTGTTAAATTGTCAATACACAGATGTAACTATTTAATAAAACTAGTAGGAAATAAATACTAAACAGAATAGTTTAAATAAATTAAACAAAAAGTGAAAAACAGTTAAATAAAACGGCCTTTTATTTAGAGCAAGAAAAAGCTAAATTTAAATGGAAAATGCATTTTATTGGTAACTGATTTATTTTTGAAAACTGAGAAAAAATGATAAAAAGAAGAAATTTCTGTTATTTAAAACTAATAAAAGAAGTTTCAAAATAAACTATTTTATAGGGGATAGTATTGAATCAATGATGGTAATTATGTATTTAAGTTCTGTTAAAAAATTATGTCTTTTGTTTAAATTAAATTAAAATAAGGAATTAATTTTTTTTTTTGACAAATCTTTATTTCATAAGTTGGCAATACAATTACAACTGTTCAACAATTAAGTTTTTTTGAATTGTAATCGTGTAGTTTTGTAAGCTTAGAGTTTAGTTTCAGTTCATTATTGTAGTTTTCCTGTTAGTACAAGTACCTGTTACTACAGTAGACAGCTATACTGCTTAACCTTTTTGAATTAGTTGGTTACTGAAGTAATAATGTAATAACTTATTTTCGAATGAAGAATATGTTGACATGGTGTTTATTTATGATGTATGTGAAGGCATAATTCCAAACCCAAGAACTATTAATGCGGCATTTCGTATGTTACAGGTATGTGAAACAGGATCTTCTCCTAGAAATAATCATATCCCTTACGACCAGTCGGTCTCTCCAGCTTAATGTTAATGTTGATGAAAGCATTAAAGTTGCTATTCAGCGCAGTCCCGGTATCAGTACAAGACATGTTTCTAACCAATTGAGTTTCACAAACTAAAGTATGGAGGACAATGAAGAATAACAACCTTTATCTGTATCATAAACAAAAAGTACTACACCTACATGCAGGAGATTCTGCCTTCGCTTGGCATTCTGCAATTAGTTAAATACTCATTGACAAGCTTAAAATACATTTTATTTATGAACAAGTTATACTTTACTCATGGTAGCACAAACGACATGAGAAACCAACACTCATGCAATGGTGGAAGGTAACTTTCAACAGCAATTTGCCATTAATATATGGTGTGGAATTAATCATTTATCATTTGGACTGTTTATTTTCCAAGAGCAATTAATAGGTGAGGCATACTTACAGTTTCTTCAAGAACAGTTTTAGCCATTACTTGAAGAAGTTTTATGTACTTTTAAAAATGTGTGTATGTAATTTAATAGGCATTCTTACATATATGTGTGTATAATAGATTTGGTAAAACATCTGATTATTTAATATTGAAAATAATAATTTATAATTGTATTATTTCTGAATTTTCTAGTTTAATTTTATCTACATTAAAGCTAATTTCAGAGTTACTGAAAAAAAAGACACTCTAAAGAAATACATATACACTGAGGTATACAGGCCAATCTACAAAAGATTGCAAAAAATTCTTATCTTTTAGTTCATTACTCCTCTGATGTTGTCAGACAATATTCTCCATAAGAGACGGAGTGGATCATCATTTCATTAATTTGTTTTTTGTTGCCAATCATTTAACCACTCTTTTGTTTGATATAATTCTTCTGATCTTAATTTGTATACACATTCTCCAGTTTTCAAATTTTTTCTCTCTTTATTTTTACCATCTTTTAATGTTTTATTTTTTGGTTTTAACATTTTCTTCCTCTTTATATTTATCTTATATATAAAGATTAGATTAAACAAAAATTGTGTAGTAGAACCTTCATTTCTAAAATTTTGAAAAACTAATAAATCTTCCAAGTAAACTACACTGGCCGAATCTAAGTGACTGTAAAACCTTGCCCTAATGAACCGCATCATTATGATAAACCTCTCTACTAGATATATTTATTTTTATAGATCTCTTGGCAGCAAGCCTCTTACTTTTTCATATGTGGAAACTTGTATCAGACTGAAGGTGCTAAGTCTGGCAAGTAAAATGGATGGAAAAGAATTTTGTACACAATTTAACAATTTGCTCTCAAAATCATAGAAGATAATGCACAAGCTCAGTTTTATATAGTTTTCTGTTTCCTCATTTAAACAATTCAGCAAACAAAAGTAATATTGCCCAGTTATCATTTTACTTTGCTTTATAAATATAAATATACTTTCTCTAATATATATATAATATATATTATATATAATATAATTTCTCTATAAATATATATATTATGTCATCGAGCATCCGAAAAGACAGTGTGGCCTTTTCCGATACGGAACAATTTTCACCTTCTTTGGAAGAAGCTTCCTGAGTAACCCAATGTTTTGACTCTTCCTTGATTTCAGGATGGTAGTGATGTATTCCAAGTCTTATCAACTGTTATAAAATGACACAAAAGTTCCTTTCCATTATATTGAAACAACCTAACCAGGCTAATATTTCTCACCACACTACTATTTTTTTTTTGTCATCAATCATTTAGTTGGATTAATGGTCCAATTTATTATGTTCTGTACTATTCGTCCTATATTATATTCTGTACTATACTGTTCTGTACTAATCGCTAACTTCAATATATTAAATCTTTATTATATCCTGCATATCTTCTTCTGGCCTGGTTTTATAATTTCTAATCTTTGTCTTTCTTTACAGTTTTCACATTTTATTTAATCTTCTATCACCAAATTAACTAAACTTCACTGTTTTATTATATGACATAACAGCCTTGTTCACATTAACAAGAATACAAGATTTTGACACAAACTTCTCTCTTATTTGTCTTATAATCCTTCTTCATTCTGTTTATAACTCTACTAACTTTCAACATCCTCCATTAGACATTTCAAAAGGCTTTACTTTTTTCATTTTTATTTCTTCTATTGTCCATCTTCCATAAGTGCTACATTCCATACAAGTATTTTCAATATTTCTTTCTAATTATTCTATAGATATTTCATACAGTAAACCTATAAAAAATCATAAAAGCTTTCACTGCTTGCGCTAGTTTACTTTTGATCTCTATCTTACAATACCCATTCTTTGTAATCTTGTTATCAAAATAACAAAATTTTCCCACTTCTGTCATATTGTGTTTTCCTATCACATGTCTAATCCTCATTATCCTCTTTTCTGTCTCATTTACAGTACATTATCTTTACAATTACATTTTAATTTCCTTTGTTTTAGCTGTTTATTTTCAAACTGAATTTCTCTCTAGCAATAAATACATGCTCCATATTTTCTTATGACTCAGTTTTAGCTTTTGCCAAAAGATTAATGCCATCAGTGAATCTCTACAGTTTTACTATTTCTCCTTGAATTGTTATTCTACTTTCAAATGACTTTTAATTCCTTACACTACCGCTTTCACATACAAGTGGAAAAGGAAATGGGAACAGGCTAAACATTGTCTCATTCCTTTTTGAATCAGAGGTTGCCTTTCTCAATCTCCAATTCTAATCACTGCTGCTTGTAATATAAATTACAGATAAGGAAATAAACTGAGATAGGAAATCCAATAAACTTTTCTATTCAGTCAAACAACAAATATTATATTTACACTGTAATAATAAATAAGGTGTCTAACATATAATAAAATAAATGATAAAACATTATTAACATGCTAAAAAAGTACTTACAAGCTGAATGACTTCTCCTTCCAATAGGTATTTCCCCTGTAGTGTAAGGCCTATGCCATTGTAGAGTAATCGTATCTAAATACAATATATCACGACAATAAAACTCCATTTGTGAATGATGAGGACCATGGTGATCTCCTCTACCACCAAATATATACATTCTAGTACCTATTGCTGTTGCTGAATGAAAATCTCTGTATGATGGAGGCTCACTCTAAATAAGAAAAGATTTTTTTATTATTAAATATTAATCTGGAATATTAAATAGTTATTATATGTCATATTGTATTATGATTATTTATTTTTACTGGAATCTTAAATAGTAGAAACAAAAGAGTAAAAGAGCTAAAAATAAATCTATCAAAAGTGGAATTGTTAATGTAATAAATATAACTGAAAAAAAAAAATCAGATTTCAATGAACACACATAGATTTATTTAATTAACTTATAATAGAGAAAAAAATTAAGATATCAAAATATATGTATGAATTTAAACTGAAAATAAAGCATTTAATGAAAAACAAATCCTGTTAATGTGTTAATAATAACTCTGCTTTTCATAAAAAAAAGAGCATTATATAAACCTATAACCATAGTCCATATAAAGAAAATAATGTAACGAACACTATATTTAATGAATAAAATCAATATTTTAGTTTTGATGTCAGTATGAGAAAACTGGAAACTGATAACTATACAATATCTAACATAGTGCAATCAGCAATAATTTAAAAAAAATGCTTTTAAGAGATTTAATTACAATTAATGCTGATACATAAAGTTTGTACTGTATATGGTACAAATTAATATGATACTAAGATGTTTCAGTTAAAGGTCTCCTTTATGTACATGGACTTTTCTCTATCAGCTTGTGTTTTTGTAATCCACCACCACTTTAATATATGGGTTTATAAGGTTACTGAATTAATTATTACTTATAATAGTAATTGTACATAAAATTAACAACTTAACCCAATAAACAAATGAACTATATGATTTTAAGATACTCTAAAAACATTATATATATAAAAACAGCCCTATATGGGGAAAAATTGTCTAAGTTAATGTACTTGCCAAAGGTAAATGTACAATGTAATTTCCTTTGTTTTAGCTGTTTATTTTCAAACTGAATTTTTCTCTAGCAATAAATATATGCCCGTTATTTTCTTATGACTCAGTTTTAGCTTTTTCCAAAAGATTAATGCCATCAGTGAATCTCTACAGTTTTACTATTTCTCTTTGAATAGCCCGGTACACATTAGTTAGTTATAGCTTACACATTACAATCATAAAAGCAGTTTTTTTAATGTGCAATGATTTACTTTTTACAATAATATTATACATATTCTGGATGAATGATTAGGGTTATATCCAGTTAAGCCCCACATGGATAACTGGACAGTAACTTAATAATGAATATAGAACTTTTTTGTAGTGTATTAAAAGTTAAGTATTATAGAAGTGCTTTTCGAGAACAAATGTGCATTTAGATAAAAATACTGTGCAATTAAAACACATATGAGTTTGATAAATAAATATGAGAAATTTTTAAATTTCCCGTGACAATTGTTTGTGTTGCGTTGGTACATTTACATTGTAGTCATATTGGATGGTTAGTTTATTATTGGAATTTGAAAAAGCTACAAATATTTAATATGGTTGGCGATTTTTAATATGTGGAAAAAATGGAACAAAGAATTTCCATTAAATTTTGTTTTTAGAATGGAATAAGCACAGCATTGGAAATGTTAAATGTTGCTTTTAGTGAGTCTTCTACAAAAATATAAGCATTTACTAGTGATACAAAACTTTTCAAGAGGGCTGTGAAGAGATTGAAGAAGATAAGCACCCTGGACGTCCTAGCACATCAACAAAAGATAATAACATCAAAAAAGAAGAAAATGGTTTTTGATAATCGCCTTATTACTATCAGAGAGGTTGCTGATGATGTTGGCATATCATATGGTTCATGCTAAGCAATTTGTTTTGGATGTTTTGGACATGAAATGTATGGCAGCAAATGTTTTTTCAACACTGTTGAATTTCGACCAAAAGCATGCTGATGAAAAGTGGGTGTATGGGTATATGGTAATGGGAAGGTTCTGATCACTATGTTCTACAAATTCAACAGCTTAGTGTATCATGAGTTCTAGCCACCAGGTCATAAAGGTTAATAAAGTACTACCTTGAAGATTTACACTGTTTGTGTGAAGCAATCCAAAGAAAATATCTGAATTTACAGCGAAACAAAATGTGGCAGGTGCACAATAATGCACCTGCTCACATTTCACTGCTTGTTTGTAAATTTTTGACCAAAAACAACGCTGTTATGATGCTTCAGCCTTCGTATTTGCTGGACATGCTCCCCCCTGTGACTTCTTCCTATTCTTCAAGCTGAAAAAATCCATGAAAGGATGTTTTGTCAACATTGAAGAGATAAACACAGGATCACTGAAGGGGCTAAATGTCATACCCAAGATTGTGTTCCAGAGTTGTTTAGATTGGAAAAAATACTGACACAAATGTATTATATCTGAAGGAGAGTACTTTGAAGAAGACTAAATCAGTAATATTAATGAATAAAAAAAAAATATTTTGAGAAAAAATAAAATTCCGCATATATATTTTTATCAAACCTTGTACTTATACACGCATGGGTGTCAATATGGAAATAAGAAAAACTTCATGTACCTCTACTGAGTTTATTATAAAGATAGCTCTAACATATAATATACAGGAAAACTGAAAATCTTCATGTACCTCTACTGAGTTTATTATAAAGATAGCTCTAACATATAATATACAGGAAAACTGAAAATTAAAAAAAAATTATTATTATATAAAAATTTAAAAAGTTACTAACAATAAGCTGAAATCTAATTTAAAGATAAAAAATGAATTTTTCACAATGTAAATAAAATGAAATAGAATATAAATTATTAGATAGAATTAAGGAAATATTTTAAAACTGTAAGACACATACTATAAATGCAGTGATTAACATAAACTAGCAGGTTGTAAATAAATTGATCAAATAATAATTCTTTACAATATTATTGAATGAAAATATACATACAACGTACCTTCGTGACAAGATATGTCCATCGCATTGTGTTAAAATCAAGCGAATAAACTTCTTGAGAAAACCTATCGATTCCTTCTTCAAAACCACCAAATATATACATAACATCTGCGTTATTTGTGTGAACAACACACGCAGAATGGCCATCACGAGCACCAGGTATTATACCAGTTGTTTTAGGGCACGACCAAAGATTAGTGTCTAAACAAAAATAATAAAGCTGTAGTGAATATTTAAGAAAAATGTTTCTAGGAAAAAATTTGGAATTAAATTAATTAGGTTATGGAATGGGGTTTAGTTGATAGGTAGCAATACGCAGGCTTTTTATGTAATCCTCAGATATTAAATAGACTGGCCAAACAACAAAGTTACCACCCCAACAAGTCTACTAAAGAAGCAGCTGCTCTACTACAAATCAGATGGTGCCAGCTTAACAATGCAAATGAGTTTGATGTGGGAATTAAAATGATTCTCATTATCCTATCCAAATGACTGACTGATATATTCTAAAACTTTCTGGCTAACTAGTGCAGTTTTCTTGTATTCGGATTTATAGAGTCCTTTTGGTTTTCAAGGGAGTACACTTTAGCTACATATTTATGGATGGCTAGACTATTATATGTTATTACTCAGAATCTGACAACAGAATGATGGCTTGAGAGAGTACTAAGATGACAACCTCCTGCAACTATTTAGAGAAAGAACGAATTAAAGTTGAGAGAATAGAAAGATGAGAAAGAATTGATCAAACTATCAAGAGATAGCTGATATGTTTTTTTTAGGTTTTACTATCTAGTCCAAGACAGTGAAAAGATATTGAATGTAAAATGAGCTTATACTAACAATTCTCCATTCACTTCTCTTTTTTTTTTTCAAATATTTTACATTACATTTTTAGATTAATCTCAGATATTAGAGGAGGGACAAATACAAAGGGCACTGGGAAAGTTTTGCAATATGACTTTATTGTTTTATAATTTTTCAAAATGATGTCCATCATACTTTAAACATTTCTCTATCCCTTGAAAACAGTCTTCAAAGAAACTTTGTCATGTTTTGTCAGAGATCTGAGCACACTCATCATCCCAAGCCCTTAGGAGGTCATTATCACTCATAAAATACCTCCTTTTCAGTCTGTTATTATTCACCAGGAGGAACAGTATGAAGTCAGAAGTGAGGTGAGGACTATTAAGGAGGAGACGCTAACATTTCATCCCAGTGCTGCCCAAATACTTAGAACAAACTTTGGAGCAGTATGCTGGAGCATTTCATGGTGAAGAAACAATGTGTTCATCCTTGAGTTTAGGTGGATTTTCTTTAGAGCTTCAACAGTTTTAGGCACACATTCCTTAGTATACTACTTCCCTGTAACTATCTTCTGATTTTCCAAGAGAACTTACTCTAAAATGCCTGTGACATTAAATAATATAACATTCTCACTTCACCGTCATGATCTTCTTCATGATGTGGATATTTAAACAGCCATGGAGGTCTTCTCATCTTCAAACACCCACACTTTGTTCTGAGCCTTGGTCGGAACATCATAATAGTACAGCCAAGTTTCATCATCTAACACAACACTGTACACACAACGAGATTTCCCTTTTTCAAACTTTTTCAGCATTTCATGGCACAATGAAACAAAGTGTCATCTGATCGTCATCATCCTTTGAGTGACACATAACTGGAAGGTGACCTAGCAAAATAGTATGAATTGCTGGCACATTAATAAACACAGACATCTCTACTTGGTGATAGATTACATGCCTGTCTGTTTCAAGAATTTTTTGTACTGCAGCAATGTTTCTTGCAGTCATAGATGAAGATGGTCAAACTGACCTTGGAGAGTCCTCAAGGCCAAAATTTCCTCTTTAAACTCTTGGTAGCACTTAAATATTGTAGTACATTGAGGACAATTCTCTCCAAGCAAAGGAGTCATTTCCTCTAAACACCTAATCAACATCTAACAACAAACCTAACATACAAAATTCCTAGTGTTCAGTTTTTTACCATGATGACATCACAATATCTTTTCACTAACAAATCTAAAAAGCAAATTACACTGAGATAGTGACTGGAGTGATTAAAGTGCAGATTGCAACCTATCTAGACATTTACTAACTTGTAACTGCCTGTGATGATCCATTCTGTTACACTGAAAAACTTTCCAGAGAACCCTTTGTACATTTCTCTAATGAGAAATTAAGACAAGCAATTGCTGCCAATCATCAACTGTTTAGGTGAAATTTAATTAGTGCTTCTTAAAAAATATTTTTATTATAAAATTATGTAACGGAAAACACTTAATTATTATTGCAATTAATTTTTTTTTTTTTAATATTAAATACTCATTCAAAGAGTAATTATCATAACTACTTTCAGTAGCAGTTATAATTGATTAATCCCCAGTTGTTTTAATAATTCTAATACTACTGGGTGGAAAAACTGTTATTCATTTTATTGAAATATTGATACAAAAACATATTTATATAAAAAAATTATTTTTTTACGGAACAGATTTTTTGTATAATTGGAACGACAACAAATTCCATGAATTAAATTTTAATATTATGTTCTATATAATAAAGTTTTAATAGTCATAATAAAAACTACAATGTAAAATGAGCAGGATTCAGTGAAAACTATGCATGTGAATTTTCTCATAAAAAAACTGGAAAAAATTAGTCAATTGTTAAATTATTTTAATATAATTAAAAAACTGATTGGATTTAGTAACATTTCACAAGATACTAGAAAGCTGAGGAATTAAATTAAAAAAAAAAAAACAACTTTTCTTGAATGCACAATGAAGATTTATTATTAATACCTAGAAGCAACGATTCTACTGTAAACAAACTAATTCTATAACAACAATTTTAAAAAACACGGATATATAAAAAAAATTTAAAAACCAAAAAATACAATATCATAGGCAAAATTGTAAAAATCTGAAACACATTATTATAAAAGATTAAATATTCAATTACATATGCACGACCTTAAGAAACAAGACAAGGGATAACATCATCATTTTTGTTTCTTAAATAATTGGATGAATTCAAATTTCCGATGCAATGTCACATTACAGACACAGATTAAAAATATATAGTGTAACGTTACTTGGCAGTCGCAGTAGTAAAAAACAGGTGTATTGGTTTGAGTTATTCGAAGTCTGTGAGCGAGTCTGGTGTATCCTATTAACAAAACGACAAACCTCCTTGAAACGGTTACTCCTACAAAAAAAGATCCTTGGTGATGCAATGTTCTTAACTGGACAAGGTTTATTATTGTTGATAGGATTCCATTCACTTTGCCATTCATCATGAATCACCCTTTTAGAAAACAGACAAGATTGTTTGAAATAATATGATTAGTGAAAGAAGGCTGCAAACAAGCCCTCTTTTTCCACACTATCAGCACATTCATTGCCTGAAATTCCAATATAGCTGGGGATCCAGCAGAAGCTCAGACTATATCTGTGACATTTCAGAAATAATAGACTGTATCTCACAGACAAACAACAGTGTCTGGATACAAGTCGCTAATCATCTGCAAAGCACTCATGGAATCTGAACAGACAAGTACATGTCAATATGTTGGGTAATTATATTTACAGCTTTACTAATATCATGGACAGCTCTGCAACACTGCGAAAACACTCGCTAGGAAGGCCTAACATATATGTTCTATTGCCAACCACAAAAGCACAATAACCAGAATTATTGTTTTGAGTAGTCTGTATAAACTACAGCATAAGAATTCACGTTGTTTACAATATTAGAAAACTTTTTTCGCACGATTCATGAACTTTTTAGAGATATTGACAAAGACTAAAGCAATAATTTGATAGAGAAGACTGTCAAAGGGGGTAATAACATATTTTCTTTACAAATTAACCATTATCACATAAGTATACATGATAAAAACTATAACCAAAATACTATTACAAACCATTTAATGATTCTTTCTAACATGTAGATTAATGCACTGACTACCAATATTTTCCTATATCAACTTTCAATAACCTATATAAATAGAATTTTGCAATTATGTTATTATACTCCGCTACAGACACTGACAAGACTCCCTATACAACTACACTGTTCCTCATACCTTTTCTTTTCAATCATTATTTTTATATAATATTAACAAGACAAGCACTTCCACATGAACTATCCTAACCAAATTGTTCCTTTAGAAAAACAGAAGTAAAACTCATTAATAAACCTTAACTCCAGGAAGAATAAGATACTAATGAAAGAAAAACAATTTTACAGCATTTAATTTTTCTGACTAAATGAATAAATAAAAATTATACTTGCTCATCACTGTCCCTAAAAAAATTTATTTTTCTAACCAACTCTCTCTGCAGACACTGAATTATACAATAAAATGATAATATATTCTTTGCATTTCGCAAATAATAAAATTTGTTAACATAATACAACCAGTCAATTTAAAATTTTTAAAACTATAAATAACAAATATGTCCATTTCCTAATAACATTTCTCATTTATGTAAAAAAAAAAAACACACATATTCATGATAAAGCATTTTCTTTTTCATGGCTATTATTAGGATTATTGCTCCAATTCTGACGTTCAGGGTTTTTTGGCTCTGCAGATAAACTTAAGCAACATAAATAAAGTCCCAGGTTTGAATCCTCGTCAGGCATAGCATTTTTCACACACACTATAATTCATTCATCTCATTCTCTGAAGATATACCTTAACAGTGGTTCCAGAGGATAAACAAAAAATATAAATAAATAAGTAAATGATATTATTTAAGAAAGAATGTGAACTAAACAATGTAAGATGTCATTATTGCAATTCTGAAAAGGACAGGTCAATGCAATCTAACCAGTATTGTAAAAATGTAAGAATTTTAATGATGGACTTGGAAATTTTTTAAATATCAATAACACAAATATACCACTAAAATTCAATTTTTAGACAGTTTATATACATAAAATACAATAGTACATATTGATAAATAATTCAAGTCTAGTACCTGGATCAAAACAGTATAAAATATTATCAGCAGCACCATCATTTCTTCCACCCCAAATATATATTTTATCTTTATAAACAACAGCTGTGTGACCATATCGTTGGTATGGTGCAATATCATACTGCTTGTCTCCTTTTCTTGGTAAAGGCAAAGCTTTCCATCTTAAACTAACTGCAAAAAAAAAAAATATATATATAGACAACTTACAATGAAAAATCACACACATGATTATTTGAAAACGATGATTCATAAGCCACATGTAACATTAACATAATTATTACTACTAAACTATATAGAGTATACATTAATAGGGTACCACAGAAAACTGGTATCTTCAGTAACCTCATGGTTAATACATCTACAACAAAATCATCTACATATATAGAATCCAAATGTGTCTGCTTAAAGTACATATGTACGAGTACATCAATATTTATTTCCCGATAAGCAAGATGGCTGAAAATTTAAGAAGGCTTTAAGAAACAAGAATTATAACAAGTACATAGTATTAAAAATTATTTAAAAGTTGAATCAAGAGAAATTATCATAAAACAGTAATTTAATTGAAATTTTGTTTTTTTACACTTATGATGAAATAAAAAAATGAATCAAATCAACAGCAAGCCACTAGTCACAGACATTGAGATATTGACAGTAAAATAGCACTAATAATCTGTTTCTACCTATTTACAATGTAACACATTAGTGTCCTGCCACCAAATGACTCATTTGCTGTAGCAGTAAATGTAAATATATTCTTTTTTAACTGCTTAGGGCTTCTTCTTTTGTTAACAGTCATCGATTATTTGTTATTTGCATGTGCCAATCTTTTTTGTACTGTTAGTTTATATAATGAGCAGAGTTTATATAATGTTCACCACTTTTAACAGCAAAGGGTTCATTTGTTATATGATTCACTTGCTTCTACATGATTCACAGAGCTCCTGGTAGTTCACTAAGCTCCATACCACTCACACAGCTCCTGGCAGTTCAATCAGCTCCATTTACACTATATAAGCCAGCTTCACTCTCAATCTCATTTTATGATTCATATTGTTTCACAACTCATCATTAATAATATATATATGTATATATATATGTGTGTGTGAATTACATAATCAAGACTATAATAAAAATAATTTTTATAATAAATTAAGTAAAGCTTTTTATTTATTCAACTGAACCAGCAAATAATCAACTACATAAATAATGAAACCAAACCAAGGTACTTCACCATAGCACAAATTATTTCAACACTCATGTCAGGTTGCAATACAATCATTTGTTTTGGCACTAAACACTTGGATATGGATTTAAAAGGTTGATTTTTCTCTAAACAGCAACAGAGTTATAAATATGAAATAGTACTTGGTATGAGAACTGTAAGTTCTTTACATTGCCAAACTCTTATTATAATAAATTGTTAAATATTTTCTATATTAAGATTTACATAGCACATTACTTACAAACATTTGGTAATAAACTCTTGTTCTTTGTTCTTGTTTACAAAACTTTTGTTTTAATACATCTAGATCCCTTAAAATTCAGGAAAACAGTCACTAAATAGGTTTCATTAAATATTTAATGATAATAAACATTATGACATTTAAGCATACACATTTACATTTAAGCTCATGCAATACTAGCAAAAACCAGATTTAATCTAGCCTGAACTTATGAAGAAATCATCACCTTTGCATATAATCTAATGGTTTCTGTTGAAGCATGATAATAATGTGAATGAAAATGAAAAGAATCAATAAATTAAACTTTTTTGTGCATCATGTAATAATCCCTTAACCACAATTTGATGGTGGTACTGAAACACGTGTGTTTTTAATTAAAATAAAGTATTGTCCCTTATATTTTGTTTGCATATTGAGTATAGTTTATGTTATCAAATTAAAAAAATAGAGTCATAAATTTAGCAAATAATACAGCAATTCTTTTTTTTCACAATAGACTGTTTCAAGAAAGGAAGATATTTAAGTTTATGACTAAGAAATGAAATCAAGTATACAGTCTATATCACATAAATACTGCAAGCTTAATAACAAACAGTATATGTTTAAAAATCATTAAATAAAAAACTTATATTATTTTCTGTAATAACATTTTATTCTTAAATGTGTTTAGAAAAAGATTTTCTTTTAGATATTTGATAGTCTAGTGTCATCAATTGCCATAATTTTTAGTATACTCATACTTTAAGTATTGCAATAATAAACCTGTATTGCAACAGTAATAATCGAAGAACATATAAAAGAAGCGGTAATAAAAAAGGGAGTCTGAACAGGATGTTCCCTATCCCCGTTACTTTTTAATCTTTACATAGAACTAGCAGTTAATAAAGTTAAAGAACAATTTAGCAACGTAGTAATGGTGCAAGGTGAAAAGATTACGATGCTACAATTTGCTGACAATATAGTAATTCTAGCTGAAAGTAAAAAAGATTTAGGAGAAACTTTGAATGGCATGGATAAAGTTCTACATAACAACTACCACATGAAAATAAACAAAACTAAACGAAAGTAATGAAATGTAGTAGAAATAATTTAGATGGACCACTGAATATAAAAATAGGAAGAGAAAAGATTACT
>JAAAKQ030500269.1:0-20505 GCA_010016005.3 Zanna intricata | reverse complement strand
GTAGCACGACGTTCATATAATGCAGCTAAACGATGGTCATTAAATGCTTTATAATTTATATGGGCAGGAAAGGCCCAAATATTTGCTGTATATCTTAGTAATAGGATTTTCCTTCTATAACGTAGTGGCATTATTCCGGCTTCTGACATTAGGCTAGCAGCCGGACGTATGGAATGCGCCTGTGGCGTACTTTATTCCGCTGTTGTGTATAACGTCGTAACTTTCTTAAGTGCGACTTTCTGGCGGATGAATATACAATACATCCATCCGTAGTCAAGTTTCGATTGTACCAATGCTTTATACAGTCTTAGTAACATATATCTTTATCTGAGCCCCAGTTGATATTGGATAAACATTTCATAATGTTTAGGGCTTTTTTGCATCTATCACTTTGATCCTGTATATGTAGTCCCCATGTAAGCGATTTATCTAATAGTAGACGTAGAAATTGGATATTATCTTTGTACTCAATTGAGTGATCGTCGATTGTCAATACAGGACACAACACGTTTTTTCTGATGAAAATTAAATTCCATTATACTTCGCTACTTCAGTGACAACGTTTATCGCACGTTGTAATTTATATTTCACCATAGCCGTGTGATTGCTGGCATATAAAATCCCCAGATCATCTACATAAACGCTTTTGCTGATTTCGGCTGGAATCGCTAATATCAGCATTTTGATGGCGATCGTGAACAAGGTACGACAACGGTGAACCCTGCGGTATGCCATTTTCTAATATTTTCTCTGCTGATTATTAGAAGTTATTTTACTTAATATTTTATTAAATTCATCTATGGATATAAAACCCTAGACTTTTAAAGTAAAAGAAATGCTACTTACCGGATTCCCAATTTACTGAGCATAAACTTTCCACGGCTTTGTACATTTTCATCCATGTTACTGCACTGAATAAAATGGCACACAACACACACAAAGAAGTAAGATTGTAAATTCTTGTAGTGTAATAGTGGCACAACTTAGAAGTGTCGTTATTGCACAGCTATGATCAACGTATTTTCCTCTTCAGTTTGACAATAATAATGTGTCATTATTACACACGGAAGACGCTCCGATATTGGTATGATGTAATAACGACATTTCTGATCTCTAGCGATAAATATTAAAAATATTCTTACGACACTAATACACGATTAAAGTACAACATTTGAGCTATCTGTACATTGTACAATCTCAAATCGAGCATTTTTTGAGATTTGCCACTATTACAGGCTAGGTGAGCGATATCTTAAAAGATAAATAATAATCAAAGAATTATTAAACAAAGAATTTTTTAGGGGGCATTTTATATAACAAATTCATTAGTTTCACAAATGAAATGGTTGAGTCTTTAGCAGCAAAATAAATAATATACATATATATTTCATTGGTCATGTAGTGTTGTTGGAAAGACAATTTTAAATCTACTTATGAATTTAAGCAGAAAAGAGCATTCTATTAAAGATTAATTGCGAAGCGCACAACACTTTCTACAACAGTTATCAGATATGATAATAATACGCAATGTAAGAAAATAATTATAGTATTGAAACAATCTTCTGAAACAGTATTTCCATTTATTTAGAATGTGAGTTGTAAATTTTGTAGTTTAATTAAGGAGTAATCCTCATTTCATAATTATGCCGATAGCTAAATTTATACATAAAATATTCTATGTATATCTAAACGAAAACACCCAACGAATGTTAATATCAATAAAAATTATGAAACAAAATATATTAAAACAAAACGAAAAATGTAAATAGGTGCATAATACAATGAAAGTAATCACATCTAATTGGCATCGACACTAGTATGTTCCAAATCAACTCATTCATCCCACAGATAAAATGTCAGAATCCAGTTTTTCCAGAAGATTGATGATCATTACAATATTTGTTTTTAATTAGTATGAGAGCCTGTTGGTAATATATTTTTTTTTAATTATTGAGTGGTGGCATTCTGAATTAAATAAGTATTTTATTCTGATCAATACACAATAACATAATAGACTAAGTCAGGAACGGGTATAATTAATTATAAGATAAAAAATAGATGATTTACCATATTAATTATTTAAAATAAAACGATATGAAAAATTTTAAATACCAAATATGAAAAACAACTAAACAATTCAGAAAGCATTATAAAAATTATTTAATTACATAGTTACAATATACACATTAAAGGTTATGCAGAAATGAAGAGTTTTTTAGTCTTTATTATTTAAAAATTCATTGACAAAGTAATATTGTATACATAAAAGAAAATCGCTTAATTGTAATTTAAATGAATTGATGGGAAAACTTTTTAAATGATGTGTAATTTATTATAAATTGCAGCAGAGGCATAATAAGCCTTTTTCTTGTAAGCCAAAGTATTATGTTTAATTAGCCAAAAACAATTCTGTTATCTAGTTTGGTGGACGTAAATATTATTTTTGAGAATAAGTACTATTTACTCTTAGCAAATATGGGACATTTGTAAATAAAAACCTAAGAATCAGTTAAGTAATTCAGTTTCCTAAATATTGTTTATCGTGATGCATACTTATAGGTGCCAAAACTTACAATCTAAATGATTACCTATATTTGTATTTTAAAAACTCGTTCCGAGTTTTCAACTACTCCAAGAAAGAGTCCAAGAGATAATAAAGGTGGAGCAGAGGAAACGCATGTTTTCCATTACTGAATAACTTTGGTCGTTTTTAATTATAGAAAAAAAATTTTTACATTAATTAATAGTATTTTTATTCATTTTTGAAATCAACATATCTTAATTAAATTCAGAGAATAATGTCAGTAAGATGATGTCCTTCTTGTCGGACGCAAATTTGGAGCCGCTTCTCAAAGCTCTGCACGGCTTTCTCCAACACTTCATTAGATACAGCTTCAATTTCTTGACGAATGGAAATTTTCAGTTCTTCGATTGTGTTTGGCTTGTTCAGATAAACTATTGATTTTAGGGAGCCCAACAAAAAAAGTCATAAATCGGGAGAGCGTGGGGGCCAAGAAACATCGACGAATCGTGAAATTACATGTCCAGGAAACATTTGTCGAACCACTTTAATCGATGCTTTCGCCGTGTGATTTGTGGTACAATCCTGTTGGAATCACATTTCTCTCATGTTCACTCGATGCCTTTCCAGTTCTGGACGCAGGAAGTTGTTTAACAAGTCGATGTAGCCAGCTGATGTCACTGTAACTGCGTTTCCCCCCTCTTCAAAGAAATAAGGGCCAACAATCCCGTCTTGGAGACACCGCCGCACCACACTGTTACTTTTGAGCTGTGGAGAGGTTTTTGGTATAGTTCACGTGGAGTCTCCGACGCTCATACTGACAGTTCTGAACATTAATATAGACATTCCGGTGGAAGTAGGCTTTGTCACTCATCATTATTAGGATATTTGCACCTTCCGTAAGAATGGCGTTTGTTATGCCACAAAATTCTTTGCGTTGCGCAAAATCCTTCTCATTTAGCTGATGGGCGATCATTATTTTGTACGGGTGAAATTTGAGATCACCATTTAAGATGCGATGAAGCGAACGATGTAACAGACCCAGCGCTATGGCTTGTCGCCTAGCGGATCGTTTCGGACTAGTAAAAACTGCTCTTCTCACTCGTTTACGTTTTCCAGAGTTCGAACTGAATGGGGAAGGCCAGGTAGTTTTTTCTTCATCACAGATCCAATACTTCTAAACGTCTCAAGCCATCCGACTAGGTGTCTCGATCTGGAACTGCACCTCCACAGAAACATTGTTTGTAAAAAAAAAAAAAACTGCTCGACAGCAAACACATGATGTTATACGTTCTACATTTTTTGGTTATAAGGATGAAAAGAATCTCAATGTATTACTATATTCTGCTTGGGGGAGTTTCCTAAAAATGTCGATGTTTTATTTGTTATTTTTATAATCTTTGTTAATTTTTATGTCTAGAAAATCTATACTATTATTAATTTCTTGAGTTATGGTAAATTTAATATTGTTATTTAAAGAATTCATTTAATTTAGTATACAGATTTCATCATCGTTGCATCGCCGGTTATAAATAATTAAAATGTCGTCAACGTATCTTTTATATAATAAAATTTGATATTTTTTAATATTGTTATGTGAATTATTAATTTCTAAGTCATTTATAAATGTATTGGCCAATATTGCTGAAAGTGGAGAATCCATACGAAGATGGGTTCAACATGACAAACAATTATTGCAAAACGTAGGCTTCAACCGATATGGCGGCCATCTTGTTTTTTTATTATCGTGACGATAACCAAATCAAATTTTTTTATTAAAACTGCTAAAAATTCAAAATTCAGTCTTCAATCTGAATCACAGATCCAGATAGGAATTAACTCTCAAATTCCCTAACAATTCTGGTTCGTTCAGTTTCGTACCTTGGAGATTAGCATACAGGATATGGTCAACAGTGTTCTTGACTGTACAGTCCAGGCAAAGGCCCGAATCAATCAAACCAAACCTAGCTACTTTGTCTTAAATGCACTATGCCAGACAAAAATTGTCTGCTAGGGACTGGAATTTTTCTAACTACTTTGACCTCTTTAGGTTTAGAGGCCGAAATCTCAAAGCCCTCAGCGAGAATAGAGTACAGTTCTTTGACTGAATTTTGGCGGACCCCTGCAGATGTGTTTCTGGGGTTCTCTAGAAAAGATAAGAGGCCATGTAACTTCTACTTACTTGCCATAACAAGCAGAACCAAACTGCTTGGTCTGCCTTTTCCGTTTCGGAAATGTACCTTTACAGCCCGAGTAGATTGCTCTGTCAAGTATTCACTTTCGGAAGAGGTGGACGAACTACGATCCATTTTACTAACGACCTCCTTCTCCCTGTCCCACTTGGACTTTTCCTAAATGCCAAAAAATCGGTGAAAATAGCCAAAAATTTCCTAAAAAAACCTAGACGACTAAAATGCTAACTATTTAACTTCCTACCACTCTAATTTAATCAAGCTCAAGTAGTCACAAGTGTGACTACCCGCAGCGAGCTACGGGCAGCCAGAGATCTGAATGCTCTTCTGTCATTTTCAACACCAATTAGCATCTACTGGATCAGGGTGTGTGAATTAAAAGACAACAGATTGCAGCCTCGTTCAGAAAAAAACGTAGGCAGGACTAGGATAAAACCTTTGCTTGTAACAGGAGCTTATGTCCAAAGAAGACTTTGCTCATTTTTCCATGTGCCTTACAGAACAGAAGTGCTCTGCAAGGCCCTTCTGCAAGTTGCAAGTGCTTCCAAGGCAGGTCCACATCCAAATAATGCGCCAATTAATGTTCTTTTCATAAGAGAAAAAGTGATGTTCTAATTGAATTGACACTATGTTGTTGCAGACTCAAACAGTAAAAATAGCTGAACACCAGCAAAATGTATGCACTCGACCACCAGATTAAACTATAACTGAATCAGATTCAAAACAGCCAGCTTCCATGACGTGAGTGGTAGTGACTCGGCCTTTCATCCATAGGTACTGATTTCAAATCCCAGTCAGACATGGCATTTCCATACACTACAAAAATTGTCATTCATCTCATCCTCTGAAGCAGCACCTAAAGGTGGTCCCGAGGTTAAAAAAAAAACTAATAACATAAAAGAGAGAGATTCAAAATAGCACTGCTCTGGATGTATTAGTGGGACCAGAGTGTATATCAATATATAATAACTTTCAACTTTATGAAAAAGGTAATCTTTAACAAAAAATTCAGACTCCTGTTTTAATGTGCACTTCTATAAAAAGCTTCAGCAAGCTTAAAATTACCAAGCTCAGAACTATAAATTTGCTCAGAAATGATGGGTATGCCTCGGTTAAATGGCAAAAATTTGCATTGGTTTGACAACCAATGGAAATTCCTACCAACTACTTAACATTCTCAAGAGAGCTGTGATGATTTCTATTTGCCCTAAGATAACATCTCCACAATCCTCTTTAGAGAACTGATCTATCTTACTCACTCTGCCACACCATATCAAAGTGATCAGCAGCATGTAGTTGCAAGGTCTTGTTGCAGCTATATGAATAAAGCCTTTTTTCTTCCCTCGTGTCGGGAAACCAAGCCAGATCACTTCTATCTTGGGTCAGAAACCTTCAAGTTCAAGTACTCCATTAAAAAAAAAATAATCAAATATTAAAAATTTTCTTAAGACCAGCTACAGAAAAAAAGGAATACTAAAATAAAAAGATAAAATTAAACACTTTTATAAGAATAATACACACTAAAGCACTGAAAACAAAACACACAACTGTGTATGAATATTCAAATATAAACGTTAACAAAAGAGAAAGTAGAATGGAACAAAGGACTTGAAATAATATTAAATATACTGTTAAAACTTTTAACTTGCAGACCCAATCAATGTTAAACAGGAAAAATACATTCAAGCTCAATGCAAACCAATTCTCACTAACACACTGGCACCATGTGCAGTCCTAGTGATGACTGAGATCTAAGCATCTTTAGAAAACGACTAAAAATATGAGAAAAGTAATTATTCACTAACTAAGAACCTATTTCACTTGACTTCTACTTAAAATGTTTTGAGATGTAGCCAAGCCACTTACAGTTGGGTAAACAAGGGCCATGCCACAGATCTCTCATTTAAGTTTCTTTCTTTAAAATATTAGAGAAAAAAGTTAAGTTTGTCATCTATTTAAAAATCCTTACATGATTTCTTATTTATTTTTCCTCTACTAATTTCAAAACCAGGTATAATGGTTACTTCATTTTTATTCTTAGTAACAAGGAAACTGAAGATGGCTTGTTGCCATGTTACACAGGTGAGTGATGAGGTCTGAGTACAGGTCTCATCGCTTCCCTGTGTACCATTGACTGTAAAATTGAGTAGTTCTACAAGCCTCCACTTCTACAACTCACAGTGGGTTGAGCCTTTTTTCATGGAATAATGTTAACTTCCATATCTGCATTACTTACAAACACACACACACACACACACACACACACACCAAATTAAATGTATAATATACACAAGATCTATTTACACAAATCTAAGTTCCTAAAATAACGTGATGAATTTAATCGAAAGTTACCAGAATATAACTAGAACGATTAATTTGATGGTTAATAGGGAATGTTCTCATACTGAAAAGTTAAGTTATTGCAGAAGTAAACTTTATACCACAGTATCAAATGAAAAAGTGGTTACAGGGATTGGCAGGTGGATTTATAGCCATCTTATCATCAATATACGATCAGTATAAATGATTAAATAAAACAATCTATTCTTTTTAATAGCTATAATACAAAACTCAGTAATTAAAGTGTAACTAATGACCTATAAGCACGAACAATCAACACAATGAATATTTAACTATTAATTTTAAATGCAAATTTCTGCAATGACAAACTAAACCAAATTTTTTACTAAAATATCTCATTAAAAAAAAAAAATTTTGATTTTGTTACTGCAAAAAAAAAGTATTTCTTAATTACATTCATTTCCAACTGTCATGAACAAAAACATAACACATTTAGCTATACTGACATCTGATAACCATCAGATGTTAATATTTTCTGGTTAACTTTTTATAGAAGCGATTACTTTGGTCTTGGGTTACTTTTACTCAGACCTCAGGATTCCTGTTTCTAAACATTTGAAATTTTAACTAATGTAATATGTTAAGTTAATAGAATAACTAGTGGATTGCAGGAAATAGGGTTAACAAAATTATAACAGTAGAATAACAGACACTGCTTTGACTCTATAAAATACTGGTATTGATGAATTGCTTCAGTACTTTTTTCCAAGTAATTCTACATAAAAACACTGATAAAACTTTTATTATCTTCTAGAAGAATAAATGGTAAGATATAAGTTAACGTCTATCTGTAGCCAAGAAAGCAAACAGGATGCAGTATTTCTTTATCTTCATTGTCAACAAAAGTTGTTTGCAATTATGCACAAAAATTATTCTTTATTGTTTCTTCATAAAATAAAAATGGCTAATCTCTTTTGCTTGGTTTATCACCATTCCCTTTGATGATTTAAGTACAAAACATCACCCTCTCATCTCTGATCAACATCATGATTTGACTACTAGTAAATTTTACCAACAGGATCTGTTCCATTTACATATTAGCACTGCTTCAGCACACTTTCAGATAAACTTTTGATTTGAGTTTTACATTGTAAGAAAACATAATAGTTGTTTAATTGTTTAACCCATTAGTAAGTTCCTACTGAAACCTTTGTTAATATAATTTTTAAACACTTTCCTTAAAAAAAAAAAAAGAAAGAAGAAATAAGATCTTTTCAGCATAAAAAGTAATGGAAAAGTACCTCTTTTACTATTACTCAGTTTTTAGCTCCACTTTGAGGTCGGACTTGCTTTAATATGAACACCGCCCCAAAAGAAAACCGTCTTTTCTGAACTTTTTCCGCCATCTTTGTACAGATAATATTGACCTTATGATGTTATCAAGAGAACGCACATCGAATTTCCCTCCATCATGATTCCCTAAGTTGCAGGAATCGATCGCACACGAACACCGTGTGTTCTGCAGTATCCTTCTCCACGCTAAAGTCGCATCCCACAATGGGTTTCAACGTCTGCGCGCACAGGAATACTTTGAAACATCCGTGATCGGTAAGGAACTGAGTCGATTCGTATCCTAATTCCTCGTGTTTGCAGTCCAGGCATCTCTGGAGATCCGGCATTGGCTTGTGGGTCCATCGGCCCTTCGTCGACTGATCCCGTTAGAAAAAATGTTTGGCAAAGTGAAACTGTTACAATCAACAAATTTAACCTGGTAATTCCAGATTTCAAGAAACTTGAAAAAGTACATCTGAGCTATGTTCAGATGTAAATCTTAGAACTTTCCTTAATGAAGTCGTTAGAGAATTTTGTAATGATAAAAAAAGGTTGTTTTCACAATTTTGTAAAATTCTGGCAATCTCATAAAAGTATTCGCAGCTACGAATAATTTTCAATTATACACCAGCATTAGTAATCAAAATTAAAAATCTACAATTAAAAACAATCCTGAAAAAACAGTAACGTCATGAACGCAAATGACAACAAAGTCCGAAGGTCAAAACATCAACGAAATGTTAATCGATAAAAACATTTATAACTCCCTTCATATTAAAATAAAAGTATAATAACACTCAAAAGTCAAATGCTACCGAGCACGTAATATTTGTCTTTAAAATAACAGATAAATGCAAATAAACACATATGTTTTTATTATGACAGCCAATTCACTGTTTGATACATTACCTCTTTCAGAATATTTATTCTGCCCTAATTATTTAATATCATACACTTCAACCAAAATCATCTCTTCATTATGTTCAATTAAATAATTGCACGCGAATGCATTACCAACTTTCTAATTTCTTAAAAATTCTGGCACGGATTTCTCACTTTTTTTACTTGTTTACCTTTTACTACCTTTGATACCAGCAGATTTAATTCCTGTCTGAAAGCACTCTGGCTTGTACTAGTTTGCTTTAGTAATGAGATTTATAAAGTTTAAACTAACAGTTATATTTATTATTCAGCAAACCATATTTATGATTCCATGAAGATATGTATTTCACAATCCTGAGTTCGTATAATTCGATCCAGGGGCAGATATTTCATTTGCCTAAGGAAAGAAGGAATACCAGTTTTAAGTATAAAACTTATTCTTTTTTCCATTTTAAATTAGCTGTAAATTATAAACAAAAAGAATTACTCCTTTCATCCAGTAAGGTTTTAATGTAAGTCTAACTATTAAAAATGTAGAAATCTATTTAAAAAGTAGTGTTTTAAATAAAAAAAGAAACAAATAATTTTTCGCTTTAATCGTGATTACTACAAACTAACCATCGAAAACAGAGAATTTCTTATATGCATATCAGACATTACACGAACGATAATACAATTAATGAATACGGCTTTTTAAAAAGTTTTCTAGTAACAGAAAAGTTTCCCGGTATTTTGATTAACGTTCGAGTTACATTACAACGACTTTTACAAGTACTATTTTAGTGACGTACATAGATTACAGATACAGTCGCCGCCAAGTAACGGCGAGCTTGGAGTGTATATTGATGAACATGTAGTCATCTTAAGTTAGATTTTGCAAGTTTTCTACATTACACTTTGTTTTATATTTTTTAGGCAAGTGCTACTTCGTTTGATGAATCAGAGAATTTTTGCGAGACATCTCTTAAAAGAATGATGTTCTACAAAACAACAATCCATGGAATGGCGGCATTCATCATCGCCCAAGAACTTTAAGTTTAAACAGACAATTTTAACTCGGAAAATCACGTTACCGTGTTTTGGGACAGAAAGGGAGTGTTGCTTGTGGATTTTTTGCCTCGTGGTGACACATTAAATGCTCAAACACATTGAGACCTTAAGAAAACTGCGTATACTCGTATAATACGATCATTAAATGACATTTACCTTTATAACAAATAAAAAATAGTTTACCCTACAAAGGTTTGCTTAAAGTTGTTTGTCTAAATAAAGGTTAAATGTTTGTTAGATATCTGAATTGTATTTAGACATTTAAATTTACATTCTTTCCTAAAAATGTGTATCAAATTTTACAAAAATAGATTGTGGGCCAATTATTCACTCACTGATTTGTTTACAAACCTAAATCATGGAAGTTTTGTGAGTTCTGTTTTTATTTATAGAACTTCAAGCAAAGAGTATTTTGCTTTAATTTTTTTTATTAGCTATTACACATAAGAATTAGGCAAAAAGACATTCATTGGCAAAATAAAATAATTAATGAAAAAATGTTTAAATTTATGACTATGAGGCTAAAGCAGGACATAATTGTTGTTATATATCCTAAAGAAAGTTTTACATTGCATTGTAATAGTTATTCTGGTATCCAAAATAATGTTCATAGAAATAAAGGGTGATTATTATCTACAAAATTGCTAGCTTCCAGTTGAAAGCAAAAGAAATATGCAAAAGGCGATATATCCCTAACAGTTTTTTTCTTTTCCTTCACTCCCGGGCGACCCACGTTGAAGCATTATACAGCTCGGGGGTTGTTGTCCACTCTAATGGGCCTCTCCGTCCACCGGAAATGCATTCGGCACAACAGGTTAGCCCACCGGTTCGGATACTTTCTTCTGCTTGCCTCAAACCCCGGGAGCGGGGGATTAGAGCCAACAAAGTCAACCCTAAACCCCACCCCAGAGGCCGGGACTCGGTCTTTATGCCTTTGCCTCTAATGTGGCTCTCCCTCATAGGAGACCACATCGGGACTTGGTCTTTTGAGATTTTAGATCCAGTAAAAGTCGTTCCCTTCCGGACGAGGATCAAGCCACTGGCAGGTAGGGGGAAGCGTGGGAGTCCCCGTGCCTCATTACTAACGCCCATCAGCGTAAGCACCGGCGAACGGCAGCTCCGCAGAAGGCTGTCCCTCATCGCACCATCCTCTCGAACTTTACGTTGAAAAACAAATGCGATGTAGTTTGCTACTACCCGGAATCCTTCCGTCCCAGATAGCATTCGGCCAACGATATTGTCTACCGTCAAGGTACCGGTGACCCTCTCACAGTCTAGGTGGGCGACTTCCCACGTCCGACAGATGAACACGACGTGTTCCGGGGTGTCTAGTTCATCGCAATATAGGCAGGTGGGATCCTCTGCCCTCCTTCTGGCATGCAAGTAGACTCGAAATGTGCAGTGGCCAGTTAGAAACTGAGTCAATCAGTATGTCACCTCCCCAAAGGTGCGATTGACCCATGGCTCGACCTGTCGGATCAGCCGGTAAGTCCAAAGGCCTGTCGAGGAGTGGTCCCAACGGTTCTGCCACTCAGTGAACAAAAGTCTGTTCATCATGCGCTTGTCCAGCCCCTGGATGATTCCGATCCGATGCCTCGCCAGTTGTTGCATCGGTGGAATGCCAGAGCTGCCTCCGTCGATACCGAAGAATACAGTGAAATGACCCTCAATGCTAGCTGACATTGAACGCCTTCCAACAACCGCCGGTTCCGTCAACCTCCAACGCCTTTGACCATGCCGCAACACCGCACAACATCGTAGAATTAGCCACGTGGCTATACAATTTTCGTTTAGAAGCCCGCGGCCCTGACTCATTCCCGAGAAGCTTACCGAGTTCTTTAATTACCACACTTGCTATGTTCGCCCTCTCCTGAACATGAACTGAAAATAGACGACGTCTACCTAACCAAACTCCCAGGTATTTGGCAGCGTCTACCTGAGATATCAGCCTGTCTCGTGTGCGAATATATAGATGAGGCAAGGGACGTCTTCTGGTCATACAGATAAATGATGTTTTCTCCGCAGCGATGGATAAACCCTGATTTGCCAACTAGGTTTGCACCTTCTGAATCTCCTCATTAGCCTTGATCGTAACCTCATCCACGTCCGGCGCCGAGATTACAAAATCCAGATCATTCGCAAATGCAATCGGTACAACGTCCACTGGGTACTGCAAACAAAGCGCGCCGTCGAACACTAAGTTCCAGAGGGAGGGACTGATGACAGAACCGTGCGGGACACCGCATGTGATCCTGAACATTAACTGATGCCATCATACACGACGTGTATGATGGCACAGAAGATAGCCTTCTATCCTCTAGATAATGCTGGATAAGCATTCTCATTTCTCTACTGATTCCCTTTCTCCGCAGAACATTAAACCCGCTCCCTATTTCACTGAGTTGAAGGCATTTTAATGTCTAGTAATACAACCACCGGGATGTGTCTGGTACGCCAAGTCCCCTTTGCTGCCTCAGTGACTAGATGAGACACCCGCTGTACTGCGTCAGGGGCCGACCGACTCTTCCGGAAGCCAAACTGGTAATCGGAAAAACCTCCGTTAGAGTCGATCTCATCCCTCAGCCTGCCATCAATCAATTTCTTAAGCAATTTACATAGAGAATTTGTGACGCATATAGGCCGGTAATCGGTAGGCCTCCCTGGCTTACATAAAAGAACCAACCGGGAGTCTTTGCACCCCGTGGGAATGTGATCATTCAAAAGTAACCTGTTTAGCACTCCGAGTATCTCCACAGGAGCCTTCTGCACCGCAATGCGAACCACCTCCGTGGGGATCCCGTCCGGGCCTGGACTGATACGGGGTTTCAATTTACTGCCAGCCGACATCAGTTCCTCCATGCTGAACAATTTTGAAGCGTAGAGAGCGATTTCCTCTCGTTCCGGATCGTTCTGCCTCGGAAACAACCTGCTCACAGCAGTTGTGGCTTGATGATCCCTGAAAACTGGAGCCCGCCTTCCAAATTTGCCAGTGACGATCCGAAATCCTTTGCCCCAGGGATTCTCGTCTAGACTGTCACAAAGCTTCCTCCTGCACCTGGTTTTCGCTGTTCTAATTGCGGCTTTGTATGCAGTCCTAAGTGCCAGGAAGTCACGTCGAGCTTGAATCCACGCATCCTGCGAACCTCTCCTTGATAACCGCTGATAACTTCGCCTGGCCGCCCAAGATTCCCGTCGGAGGCTGGCAATATCCGCATTCTACCAGCAGGCATGTCTGTGGGGGTTACATCGAACAAACACTCCAGCTGATTCACATGTTTCTTGTATAACGGAGACAAGGTCTTTGGGTGTCAAGGAATCGGTGAGACGTTCCTGTATCTGTTTCCCGAACCGTATACACCATCTTTTAGAAACAATCCTACTTTCTATCTGCTGGACGCCCGCTGAGGAAGAAGATGAATACTGAATATAAATCCTGACAGTTTTGACAACAATGAAATCCACAAACTACTAACAATTTTTATTTATCTGAATTTTGCTTGTTCTTTACTTGGAAACTTTTAAACTAAATAATGATGACAAAAGTAGCTTAGTTATTTCTGTAACAAGTATAGGTTTTAAGTGAAAAAGAATAAAAAAATACAGGTCCATTATTACTGAAAAATATGTTGTAAAATACAAGACTTTTTTAAAGAATAGAGTTATTAAAATAATAAAATTCAAACTGTGCCAAAGGAAGGTCATTTCCTTTGACTTCATTCATTTATGAATGAGATGACAACCAAAAAAGATCATGGCTTTCTATCAAACAAGAATGTCTCATTTTGAAAGACATGAAAATAACTAATCATTCTGTTTTCTAGGAAGGTGATATAAATAGTCTCTAATTTTCTGAAAATAATGTAGTAATAATAGGAAATGCTCTTATATCTTAACATCTCTGAAAATAGCTTTGTCCTAAGTTCTATATCCAAAAATTCACATTGGTGTATTAAATACACATATATTTTTTTATTTTCAGAGGTTAGACAATGCTAGTTTTCCAGGTGTATTATTTCTGATCTATAATGAATGCAAATACAAGTAAGATGGTGACCAGTATTAATGAGAAGAATGCTATAGTTTTCAATTAGGTCACAGAGCAAATAGTTGCTATATTGAGACACAACAGACACAAAAGAAAGTCATGAGAGTTATTTACCACCCAGAAGAGGTAATTTTTATAATTCATTACAATAGTTGTAAAATTTCTTTTTAGTCAAAGTAGTAATACTTCATTATAAAGTTCATTTAAATATATATGAAAAGATAATTACTTAAAGCTATGACTCAGAGGTTTTTGACTGTTGTGCAAACTATGGGTATATGAACAGATGGCTTCACAATGGTAATGTGATAAAACACTTTATTTTTTATTAGATGACCTTAAAAAAATCAAATTCACCTTTTATGATTTTACAGCCATAGCTAATTCCAACTTCGTCTTAACTTTTTTGCATGAAAGTTGTGTAATAATTTAAATATGATATATGATAATTTAACACATTTGATTTTATAATTTCACCTGAAATAAATTTACAGTCTTGTTATTTGCTATGAAAAGCAAATGCTTTTTATGTAGTAGAATTCCTGAAATTTAATCTATAGAGTCAGTAATTGGCAATTATTTATCTGTCATTTATTTCTCAAATCTTCTTTGTTTCTCGTTTCATTTTCCAGTTATTATTTTTGTTCTCTAATAAAACTTGCAGAATTATTTGAAATACTGAATAATCTATTGCATTATTTATATATATTTTAAAATCCAAGTTCCAATAAATAAATCTAATACTAGTTGTCCTACGGACTTCTGGATGAACATGCTATTCATTTCTGATTGTATCATCATTACAGGAAACATGATTATAATAGTTTTGAGATTAGTAAACAATGTTTATCTCTTTTTCAGTGATATATTCACAATAAGTTCATGTGTAATTTCAGTCTCAGTTAAAACAAGTAGTTGTGACAGAAGATTTAAACAGAATTATAATTGGCTTATTAACAGAGGGATGTTCCCTACTTAATCTCCTTAATACGTTAAAAAAGTATTTATTTTCCTCATAACCCATTTAAAATTATTTGGAGATGATTTTTAAACTTAGAATATAACTCAATTAAGAAACAGAGATTAAGGAAGACACAATATTACAAAGTAATAATTTTTTTAAATTCTTTCTTCATTTAAATTTGCATTCTGTAAGTATTTTTATTGAAGATAATTGTAATGAAAATTTAAGAATTATAAGTAGATATTGCTAGTAGTGTGATATTTCTTAGTATATAAAATTAAATACAAATATTTTTTTAGAAAGAAATGGACTAATAGATTATTAAAAGCCTTTACATTTTGGTCACCCTATACCTCAACCTCCAACTCTTTTACCCATAAGTATATTCTTTATTATGAATAAAATATAATGCTTTTTGTAAAAGGATTCTGTTACCTAGAAATGGCCATAGAGATATTAATTTAAGTTACAAAAGTAATCCATTTTTATCAGAAAAGGTGATCATAAAGATAGAACATTGTTCCAGGAGAAACTTAAATCACAAAAATAATTGAGAATTCAATGGAGAGGAGGAGAAGAAAAGTACCAGAAAATATAGAATAATTGAGGAAATTGCAGTGAGAGAATGATTCGTAAATAACCAACACGATATCAAACTTCCTCACAATAATTTATTTAACACAAACAGACAAATGTTTAACAAGATCTATATGAAACAATTTAAACTTTCGCGCAGTACAACAGCACTGTCACCTATCGGAACTATGATACACAAATAAGCCAATCCGCAAGTCCCTTGTCTTGCTTATATACTGCCTGTTGTACATCTAGAAAACACTAGAAAAGTCTGTTTGCTTCTATTACTAATTACTTTACTTTAATTACTTTATTTATAAATACAATTAATTCCAAACAACATAAATAATTACATTAATTATAAAACTAAACTTTATCAATGCAAATTGCCAAATAAAAATTCATTCTTCTGTAAAATAGTAATCCAAACAAAGATACAACTTTACTGTTTCTAGTATTTTCTATAAGCTTCTGGCAAATTCGAAATCTCTGATTACACACAATAAAGACTGAATTATTTAAATACTATTAATATAAAAATGAAAACATATTAAAAAAATATTATTATTAAATATAAAACTGAAATATTATTAACATAAAAATGTAACAATGTTTATCACTTTAATTATTTATATATTTATTTTGTGGACTTCAATATAGATGGGGAGTTAGAATAATTTTGATGAAAACCTCGTACTACAACAAAATTAAGATTGGACTCTCTCAAAAGAAGAGAATTTAAAAGGAAGAGAAAAAGGGTACTCCTAAATTGATCAACCGTGCCCCTTCAGTGGAGCATCAGAAAAAAAGTGTTCTTTTTTCAGATTAATATAAAAATTTATTGAAAAAAATTATTGATTATTTTTAGATTATCACATCATACCAATTTTCATTTGATTTGTTAAATTATTATAAAACTTGCTTTTGTTTTTTGTATATTTTTTCTAGTTTATTTTTTTTTATTAAAAAAATATTTATTAATATATTTTTTTAAAGTTTTATATTTCATGCATAATAATGTTGTACGACCATGTTACTTAGAAGATAATTTTAAAATTTACTTTTCAGACACAACATGATAATGATTATATAAAATTTATTTTTAAAATGACATATGCCACCAGTCATTTTATTTCTCCAAATTATATACATAACAACATTTACATGATAAAAATAAATAATTTTATGTCTATTATATGAAAATCAAACAAAGGTTATGCAATTACAGGAGTATAAAATAATTTTTATTTTTAAAAATCAATTCTGTACTACTACAATAACACTGGTCTACAACAAAAAAAGAAATGCTTTTTCTATTTCATGCTTTCAATAACATATACTTCAGAGTATTTTTTTTTACTGATTTCAAATTTGCAAACCAAAACTGAATGTTAACAGGATTTTTTAGTAACACAGATTTAAAGAAAACCTAATGTGTCAGTGATTATACACCCTGTAGCATGATATCTTACCTAATATCTGCTTTTTTTTTTTCATTTTCTCTTGTGTTGGAATTTACCTTATCAGACTGCATCAGAGTTGGGTTCAGTTTTTCCCGGCGCTATGTTTCCATAACTGATATATCTTGATGAAACTGTTCACATGCTCATCACTTACACTGCCAAGATAGGGTGGAAAAAGTTTCAATATGAATGCAGCATGTTTATATTTAGAAACATATTGCATCCCAGTTTTTTATAGTTTACAAGAAGTTCATTCATGAAGTCTACATAGTTCTCAGCCTTCTCTTTGCCCACAAATTATTTAACAATATTTATAAGTCGCATCCATGCTGTTTTCTAAGATTTATTCAAACACATCTCAAAGTTCGCATCCTTCATTAGCTTACTTATCTGTGGCCTAATAGATATTACTTCTTTGATTTTTACCCCACTTATCCTGAGAAACTTACTCTTATAGTATAAGAAACCTAGTGGCCATTATGATCTATTGTTTATCAAAAATTTTTAATTAAACAAAGTTTCATGTTTAATGATGAAAGAAACACAAGTTTTTGAATTCACAAGAGTTTGACAAATAACATTTTTCTGTCTAGTTATGAGTGCTCTCTTCAGCCAATCATTTTTTAATACAGTGTGGTTTTTCCTGCCTCTACTGTCCCATTGGCATAAGAAAAAATAGTACTTAGTATAACTGAGCTGTAATCCTAATAAAATGGCTGTCATCTTTAGGTCTTTACGCATATGCCAGGATTTCTTTTCATACTGGATCATTGTCAGTAAAAATTTCATATTATCATACATCTTTCATTTGGGCTGCGTAAGCAAGAGGAATTGATGGTTTTTCATTTCCATTGTGAAGGAGGATGGCTTTCAAACTTGTTTTAGAGGAATCTATAAAACATCTCCATTTTGCAGGATTGTGATGCTATCCTAGTAAATGCAATAAAGAATTTTTATCGTTGCAGTATACTAAATAAAAATGTAAGGAGAACAGGTACTGAAATTCTTGGAATATAGAAAAATCATATCTTAATGCACTTTCAAGAAGGTTCCAACTTTTTAATCCTGAACCCAGTAACTCTGCATTTTAGACCAATTAGAACCATGAACCAGATCATTAAGTTCTACTTGAACAATCTTGTGAGGTTCTGAGCTCTCACCTTGGAAATGTGGATCCTCTTATTCATTACTTTCTAACTCACCATAGCCTTGTTCATTATTAACATCTTATTTATCTTGTTTATTTTCGACATCGGCCAGTTTGTATATTTCTGATGCAGCTGGAAAAAGTAACTCAAATTCAGTATGTGAAGTAGGTAATATGGGTGGAGGAAGACTAAAATATACAAAGAGATTTCTTGAATTTTCTTGTGATGCTTTTAATTTTTGCAATACAAAAAAATAACAGTCTTTGGAGAGGTCCTAAGCTCTCTTCATACCACAGCAACAGCGAAAGGGCATATGTCATGGCTTCCCCAGTTAGCTTGCTGCTTAGTAAAATTTCTCAAAAATTACTGTGTACATGAAGGATCCAACACTTGATCTGATCTCTTATTTTTCATCCAAAATAATGTTCATATGATTTTTTAACCAAAAGAGTGATGTTTCTTCTTGGAAATTTAAAAGTCAATTCACCACACACATAAAGAAAATAATTGTTTGGATGATTTATATAACTGGCATTCTTATATACATTAGTATAATAATTTTTATAATAATATTATTTTTTATAATAATAAAAAAAAAAAGATGTATGATGTACGACAAAAAAAAATACAAGTCTTTATTAGAAAAAGTAGGAATATAACAAAAGACCAATTATGGGATTGTATTGGTATGAAAGCTAGAACAAAACTGATTCTATCCCCCAGATATTTCATGATTAGTAGTTGGTCTGAGTTAAAATAGTGATTGGAATGATTGTATCAATTATGATGTCATTAATAAAGGATGATATCAATTAAACAGTTAGTATCCATGCCAATCTTATGATGTAATACCAGATTAGTCACACTAGTCACTATTATTTCAAATGATTCCACTCTTAGCAAAATGACTAAAATATAAATATCTGTGTAAATATAAAAATCTTTAAATTTTTACATCTTTATAATGAAATGATATTTCATTCTCAGTATAATTAACATTGACTCACAATGAATCTTTATGTGTTAATATCTTATTAGAGAAAATAAATTGTTTTAACAATTTTCATTATTTATGAGTGACAATTACAAAAAAAAATTAAATATTCTTAGGACAAATTTTGAGTTTATATATGAATCAGCTGAAAAAGTACATGAGCCAAAATTATCTGTGGAACCAAACTCTTATTTCAATTTTTTTATATTAGTTGGTTCATTGGCAGTTGTAATGGAATGTCAAAATTATCAAAATTTGTGAAATTAAAAATTTTATATTTAAAAATTCATTAGATGAAAGTTTTACTTTTTTCAAATTGTATATTGTTTGTTAATCACATTATTTAATACTAGTCATTTGATATTTTTACAATGAAAATCAATTAAGAATGCAAAGTGTTATCAATACATGAACACATAATTTATAGTTCATAAATGAACACATAATTCTCCTTTACATGCAATAGTCAGGTAAAAATTAATTTCAGTGCATAAAAACATTTACTCAGCAGAGAAAAACAAAATTTATTAACAATTTATACAGTATCTTGTATTTATGTAATATATTTAAAATGTTATAATTTTATATTTCAATCATTTAACATTTATGTTTTTTATTTTTTGAAAGTTTTTTTCCCTTTTTTTTTATATTTTTTTTTATGAGAGCATCTAGCTTCTCTTTGTATAGGTTCACTGTATTCATTTTCTGCATAAATTGGTTTTAGTTCAGTTACATCATCAGCTGCTGGAAGAAGCAGTTGTATTTCACTTCTTTTGGGTGTTTCGATATCACTGTTATCAGCATCAGTAAGCTCGATCACCTGAATTAAATATTATATAATACAGTTTGTATTTAATCTTTATTTACGTTATTCTTATTGTATTAATGTTAATTATTATATACCACTTGGTGGAAAAAACTGGTTTTACACCATATTTGCCCTTTTTGAATTACTCTTTCTATTTAACCCTGATGTTCTGTTCGGGTCATATTGACCCGAAAACATTTTTATTTACTTATAATTTTCCTCCCGTTAA
>JAAAKQ030500258.1:0-20506 GCA_010016005.3 Zanna intricata | reverse complement strand
ACCTGCCACTCAGCCCGGGTCTTCCAATTGACCCTTAAATCAAGACCCGAGTGCAATCTCTCAAGTTCCCTAACCACACACTGTCACGCGCAAACTCATACCGGGGTCAGACGTACAACGCATGGCTAACATTGTCCGGAACCCTACATTCCGGGCAAAATCCTGATACAACAAGATGAAACCTAGCCAAGCTATGCCGAAAAGCGCCATGCCCGGAAAGAAACTGCGTTATATGCCGATCGGGGGATACCCACTTATTGGCGCATAAACTAATATCCTCCTGAAACAAGTCATGGGTATATCGACCCTTAGTGGACTCATCCCATCGCGTCTGCCACGCAATGAATCCCTGAACTAGTGAACAATAAACTCCCCCACAATGACATGTGGTTGATATGTATGACTTTTATACAGACTCAGGCTAACCAGTCCTGGTTAATTGATTCCCATTCAAAGTACGGTATCCACTGTCTAGTATTCAAATCCATATAAAAGCAACTAACTAACTTTTACTAAGATTTTAACCTCAGAATAAATATAATGCATAAAAAATATGTAGATTACAAGAAATTGAGGTACTGAATGGTTAGATTGTCTCGTACACTATAGTGGTATTTAGTTTTTGGTTAGACCTCTATTGTGTACATTCTAAGTTTATGAAGATTTGTTTTACTTGGAAGTTCATTTAATCTGTTAAATTCTTAGACTTTTTGTGGTTTGGTGGGTTGTGAGCAGGCAATTCTGCCTGTGTACCTATTCAGGTCTGTTACATTAATTCTACCATTGTATGAAAAGCTGAATCAGGGATTTAAGTAGTTATTGGGAAAACCTAGAGTTTCCAATTTTTAAAAATAAATTATAATGTCAATTCTTTCACTTTTTTTTTGTCACTGACTGTAAACAATTAAAATTGTTCATTAATTGAATAATTAATTTTATCTTACAGGAAATATATATATATATATATATATACACACACACTTTTTACAAAAACTAAAATTTGGCTTAGTTTTGTAGACGATTTATAATTTAAACATTTATGATTAGTTTTAAACCATTACTATTTAGACTAATTGGCATTTCTCTAAAAGCCATTCAAATGTTACATACTTATAGGTAATGTATGTAGTTCATCGTTCATTTGTTTAATTATAGAAAACAGCATTCTTTTCATAATTTTTTTTGTTTGTTTTAAAATACATAATCTTTTTTTACAGATTTTTCTTTCCTGTATTTATTGAAATTTCCATTATGAGATTTCCCAGTTAATAAAATCATTATTAACATCTTCTATAAATACAGATCTGTGATAGTTAAAAACTTTAATTTCACTAAAATTTATGTACAGAATTTCCTAATTATTTGAATTATTTGGTTTCCAATTAGATATAATTTACATAATGCACAGCTAAAAAAATACTCAACAAAATTAACAACAATTTGATCATTCTACACGTACAAAAATTCTTTTAACAAAACTGTACCACATGAAATAGACATGATAGTGCTCATATAATAGAGACAATATTGTTGGATTCATAAATTTTTAAATGGATTTTTATTTGCAGAAAGTAATGTTTTTGTTTATGTATATAAATGTAAATAAATTAAAAATTTATGAGATTTACAAAGTAACTTATTTTAAATTATATAATGTGATGTAAACTATGTTGAGGTAATTTTGCTCTAAATATCAACTGCATTGTTTCAACTTAAATTTATGTAAAAAGGTGTTGTCTTACTTACCATTGTTATTATCAAATTCTGTAAACTTCTATTTGGTTATAATTTTATAATGTTTATTTTTACCTAATAAAAAACTTTTAAAAATATAAATGAATTACTTATACTGAATTTATATCTAATATAAAAGTTGTAACTTAATACATACTTCTAACAACACTTACTAAAGATAAAAAAATATAAGTACATATTGTAAATAGAAATATAGAACTGTGTTCAGATCTTATCTGACTTATTAGAAAAAACATTTAGTGTTTTATCTTTACAACATGTTTGAATAGAATTGAAAGTATTTTTTGATATAGTCATTGAAAATTTTGTTTTTATATTAGATTACATAAATTGTATACTTTTTATATAAATAAAAAAGAGCGAAAAACTTGTAAACATTACAATTGCCTGCATAAATTAAATAAAATATATAATACATACAAATAAATTAAACATCAAGACCTTGTAACAAAAAATAAAAATTTTAACACAAACAAAGAATATCACAAATGTTTACTTTAAAAAAAGAAACAAAAACAGTGCGAATGTAAAAGCTTATGACTATAATAGACGGTAAAAACAAAACATAAAACAAGAAATTATAAAAAAACAAAAACAAGAAAAAATTAAACAGAATTATGTAACAAGGAATAAAATATCAGTTCAAGTGAACATGTAAAGGGACACTTGCATTGATTATATAAACAAAAACAATACAAACTAAAAAGAAGCTTCCTTGTATTGCATCACAGATAGTCGATTACCTGGATGCTCGCAAAAAATGTAGGTTGAGAAAGCAAAATGAATCAATTCAATCAGTCTAATACATTGATTTTCAAACTTTTTCGCCCACTGCCCACTTTGAGAATCTAACATTTTCTAATGTCCCCCCAAATTTTTAAACTTATCATCTGTTAAAAATGATAATTGCAATTGCTGTTTTTAAGATGCGCTTTTAAAAACAGCAATTGCAATTATTGTTTTTAAATGTGGCATATCCTATTTCTGAGCTGAAACTTACATTTTAAATGAGAGCAGTTAAAACACATTTTTACAACTATTTTTATTAAAGTTGCTTTCAAAAAATTACAATTTTACCTACATAGTTATATAACAACAATAATGATACCACATTCAGTATAACAATACAACAATTAAAACAAAGCTTTGAATTAAATAATTACACTTACATTAATGTGAAGGATGAGTCTGATGTGCTTTAAGAGTTTGTTAGTGTCAAACTTGTATTTACTTAAAAACAGCCTAAGTCGCCATGTTTGGTAACATGCTGCTGATTTCTCTTTTTGGTTAGCAATGTTGCTGCATCACTAGATCCATGTCTAGACAAATATGGCAAAGGGTATGCTATTAGAAATCATATCCTCCATATGCTTGATCAAACACGAAGAAAAATTTCACATTTTTTAATTTTTCATCTCATTGATTTTTTTTTTAATTTGATGATTTTTTGAAATCTGAAGTATACTGTCAAAAATTAGAGTATTCAAGCTTTAATTTTTTAAAAATTTGTCTCTGTAAGCCTCTTGGTTGTGAAGTTAAAGTAGTTTGAATACTATGATTTTTTATCACAAAATATAGGTGTCTCTTTAATTTTTTGGACTAGTGTAGTATATATTTCATCTTAGTTTGAAATATCATGAAAACATAATTTTTGCCTTTTTTAAAAAAAATCAGCCATCACCTCCCCAGACTGCCTGAATGGCCCCCCAATTTTGTGTAGGCCTTCTACCACCCCCCCTGAAGTCCTCCAGCCACAACATGCAGGTGTTATTGGCCACTTTGAGAACAGAGGTACAAGTCCACCTGCTCTCCTGGCTTTTCACTATTGTGATAGATTTTAAACTATGATAAAATCATGCAAGCTTCTTTCTCTGATATTTTCATATTGAGACTACCAGAATAAGAGGAAATAAATGGAGTAGAAGAATTATATTATTTAAATAAATTTGACTACTGTTTTTACAAGGAACTGGTGAATTTGGGGAATTGTTTTGAAGGAATTTAAATCCATTACTTAAAAATGAATTAAAAAAAGCAGATTCATTATTATCATTAAAAAAAATTATTATAAAATAAAAGTTTAATATCATCAAGTGCAGAATAGAATTATTTAAATTTTTATATGGTTGTTTTGAAATTGGGGGGGGGGGGATGGTTTATATTTTTATAATTTTTATGTTAACAGTAACTTATTTTGGTATTCAACATTGTATCTTTCAGTGTAAATTATCTGTCTTTACAACTTTGTTTCAATTATGCAGTATCATTTATTATTAAAAACAAAAAAATGTTGACATCATTTTAAAACAGATCTCTCAGTTGGAGTGTTCTAGTTCCTATGAACCAATTAAAAAATTATTCAAAATTTAATTTAGGATCAGTAAATTTCCAAAAATTTTCTTTAGGATGTATGAGGGTTAAAAGGAAACAAGATAAAGTTTTAAAATTAAAAAAAATAAAATAAAAAAATTTATATCCATTGAGATGGAATAATGTAACCCAAGTGAATTAATTCAGTATTATGACAACAACTGCATGAAAAGGTGAATGGTTTCAAGAATTTATTAAATGAAGTTTATAAAAGGCCTATGCCCGTTTATAAGTTGCCAATGAAATGTAATAAATTTAACAGTGTAAGAAAATGTCAAGCATGACTGAGATTCAAACACAGAACCTTCGGAATGAAAGATGGAGACACCACCACTCTGCCGCAGGGGATGGCTACTTCTTTATATGAGTACATTCCTAAACAAAAAAGAATTTAAGTTAAAAAATTAATTCAACAAAATAATTTTATTTTGCTGAAAGATGCAATTTGCTAAGCTAATTTATACCATTACGTGGAAACAAAGCAGTAAAGTTTATTTTTCTATACATTGCATTTGTTTGTGAATATGAGCTGATATGATTTATTTTGTTTAGTTCTTTGACCTGAGCACTACGCAAACCAAATTTTAAAAATGTATAGCTACCTGTTTTTTCTGAATCTCTGCTTATATTAGTGTGATGTATATATATTTTTTTTTACTTTAGATGTTTATTGTATTTTTGTATCTTTGTGTATTTTTGGAAATGCTAATTATTTTATAATGTTGATTTATTTCATGTGATTACCATATAATACGAATGTGTTGAGTAGTTTGTGGGTTATAGTTCTAAAAGGTGAGAGATTGTTTTGTTAAATTGTTTGAAGTGTGAGTCTGTCATCTGTGTGTGTGATCTGTCATTGTTGGTTTTCTGTACATTTTAAATTTTGCACTTCCAAAATTATAGCTACACTTTTTTTTAAATTTATAGAACAAATATTTGTTAGTCAGAAGAAATTAAAAACATGTTATCATGTTAACATTAATATTGATTTTTAGCATTTTAATATTGATGTGATCTATATAATGTTCTGATCAGAATGAAGACTTATTTATTTTGACATAAATTACAATATCAGTTTAAAATAAATTTAATTCAGTTTTTCATTAACTATACCTTGCTTTGTAATTAAAATGGATAGTTTATAAATAAATCTTTGAATTAAAACTAGTAAAAATTTTTTTTAAAATGGGCCTACCCAGATGAATGTCAAGGTATTATTAGGTTTCTATTAATTGAATTATTGCTGATATTGATTTAAATAAAGTTTAGAAATATATAAAGTTTGGAATATCAACATAATAAATTATCTTCAACAACTTTGTTTAAAGCCATCAAAATAACTATATTATACATATAATCCTAAAAAAAAAACCTTTACCATTACTCAATAAATCAACATTTCTGTGAACAGAAAGTGTATGTTCAACTTATGTGTTGTGATTCTTTAAGCACACTAACTGCTTTTCAGAACAAGAACACTGAGGATGTCCTTATCACAAACATCCTGATTATTCTATATAAATTAAATCGAATGAGACAGCACATGAATAACAAATTTATATTTATTAAATGTATCTTTGTATAGGTTCCAGAACATGCCATTATCTTAGGAAATGAAAGCGCAGACAAAGCCACCAAAATTGCAACAATTTGTGAGAATATGGATATAATCTCTATTCACATGGCAGGCATTAAACATTATCTAACACTATCAGAAATACATAGAGTATTGAATGGAGAAAATTAAGTATGAAAGTAAATGCAATTAAAACTACTACATATAAATGGAAGAATGATGGGAAACTGACTTGCTGAAACAAGTGGCAGTGACCAACTCAGAATCTATTATGCACAAATAACAAATTTATATTTATTAACCAATAAAAAAAACCAATGAGCAGCGTATGTGATAAATTTACTGTTGAGCATCTATTGAAAGATTTTACAATAAATGAAAACCTCAGAAATAGGTACAAACTATGAAGTAATATTGCTCTTGATTTAAAAAATGGCAAAGAATAAAAAACTAAATGGTTACCTACATTCTAGCAGACTACTAATGAGTTTGTATTAAGCCTTCAATAAGGTCACGTGTTATGTTTGACTGAGAATCCCTCTACATGAAGGCACTTGCAACTGAACACAGAATTCTCAAATTTACAAGGTATTGTAAAGACTTATTGTGTATTTTATTTTACTGTGTGTTTAATATTTTAATTTTTTTTTGTGTTTTTATATAAATGTCAGGATCAGACACCTCTAAGTGTTATACGTGTGCATTTTTGTTTAAATGTTTCATGTTATGTTTATTTGAGGGTGTGTAGGACCCTATACACCCTTATATCTCACAATCCTGCTGGTGATTAAATTCCTTTTTAAACAATGTGATGAGGCTAATTACCTTAGAAGTTGATAACCACAATGCAAAAAAAAAAATGATTAACACAAATATAAAATTTACAACAGAGTAATAATTATAATATTTAAAAAAATATATTTCCTCCAATAATTTCTTTTTTTATAAAAAAGATTATACCCACGTTCATATTTATAGTTTGTACTATTATTATTAGAGATGGCCAAAACTTTCAGCCTAGTTGATACAGTAATTTACTTCAGGAAAATATTTGACCCGACCAAATTAATCAGTAATAGTATCCTTACAGTTAAACTACAAATAATAAAAATAAACAAAAAAACCATTATATTATAAATTTGTATTTAATATACTTAACAAAAATAATCTAAGCAATGCTTTGTATTATAATTTATTAATTAGCTAAATAACAAAATCATGTACGAGTATATTAAGATTGTGAAGAAATAAAAATTCTACAAACAAAATTTATTTTACTAATTTAATTTTTTAACAGTTATACTATTTTCATACAATTTTAACAAAATGTTATGTTTTCAATTAAAAGAATTAATCTTTTGCCATCATTTAAAATGTAGACACCATTCAAAATTTAAATCAAATCATAGGTTTATATAATTACATGTTATGATTGATACACTTTTATACTTCTTTTATTTAACTATCCCATCATAAATCAATGCCCTCCTGAATATTTGTTACATTTATTTGTAAGCCCATAATCTAAACAGATAAAACTTAACAGATAAAAAGCAAACAAAACACAAGAAAACCTAACATCTATTATTGCCATACTATTAGATGGATCACGTGTCTAAAACCAAACCCAGCCTTGGATTTATCCATGCCCACCTTCAGATTCCCTTACTACACACATACACACACACACACACACGCGCGCATAATCACTTAAATAACTTAACATGGATAATTTAACTCAGGAACCCAGTCTTCTATAAACTTTAATGCTGTTTGCCTGTAACCTAGTACATTCTTCCAGTTCCTACTAATCAAGCACTCAAGTCACTATTTCAAATTTCCGTCACTATCCTATTAAACCATAAAAACCCTAATCATCTAAAACCAAACAACAGCCCAAAAAATGAAAACGTTTATACTTTCCTTACTGTTACTCTTTGAACATTTAAAATTACCTTCTTCCCCACCTGATGTTAGGAATGATAACCTCGTTTTAAATATTATACTAACACAATGTCTTTAGTTTTAGAACAAGGCATCTGGGGATCTAAACAGAGAATTTGCTTACCGATGTAAATCAAACAGAACATCTGTTATTGATTTATGTTCTTTGGTGTTGGATAGTAAAACTGTGATAAAGTATCTGAAAGATTCACTTTTCAGATCACATGTCTGTAATAGTTTCTTAAATAAATGAAATGATTTGTTTGAAGACAACTTGAGATGCCTCTTTTGTCCAAATTTAATTTTGTAAATTGGATGAATTAAGGTGTTAAAATAAATTAGCAAATAATAGAAGGACAATAATTGTTATTCAAGATAATAGTAATGAAGCAGCTAATTATTGGAACATGGTTACTTTTAAATCTATGAGAAACTGTCACCAAAATTGTATTAATAAAAAAATATAGATGAACATGATTTGATAAGAAATGAAATACTATTATTCTTTCATTAAAAGATTTAGGAATAAATAGAAGAGCATTTGCACTATTAAATCTATTTAGAAAGACAAACTCAGCAGAGATCAGAAGCAGTTGCCTACATAAGCTACAGAGAATATAGTAAGTTTAAAAATGAGTTTTCAAATTTAGTGAAATGCTTCACTAGTCATAAATTTAAATAGACATGGAAATTATTGACAGTAAATGGGTAGATCACTTGCTAAATTATTCACTTTGCTTAGTCTGTGAGCTCATGAACCTGAAGCCATTCATGCAGTATGACACAGAAAATGGGAGAATGGAAATATATGAACTTGATTGTAAAATCAAGGTTGCATATTTTTATTCCCTCTGACCTCAAAGGGGAAGATGCCACCATTTGGTGATTCTGGTCATTAAGACATCTCCTCCACACCTAGTTTAATAGGCTAAAGCCTATGATTTTTAATCCAATGACCTTGGTAAACCAAGATCATCTTCTGAACCTGCAGAATGAATCATATCTCTCAGTTAACAGCCTAGCATCCGTCAGGATGCCACCAATGTAAATGCAATGAATGACATTTCCATCAGTGTGAGAACAAACTGTCAACAAACCCAAAAACAAACTACTGAAATGAACAGAACTGAGTAGAAATAAAATATTTAAATTCTGACCCTGCCCAGGGTGTCATCCTGCACAAATGACTTTAGGTAAATCAATATACACAAGAGATATCTCTAAATAAAGAACAAATTTACTGATGGGAAATTACTCTCCTTAAGCTTGGCAAGCCTGTGTCATTCATGGCCACGCTAGTAATATACACACTGCATTGTGTTGTCTGTAAGTTATCGCGTTGTATAATCTTTAATTACGTGTTTGTTTTTACGTTATAAAATGAATAGAAAAATCGATGTTGCCGCCGACTGTGAAATACGTGGAGACATACGTTATTTAAACCATTAAAATTATAAGCCGGCTGAAATTTATAGGCAGTTGGTTGCTGTGTTGGGTGGTAATATAATGAATGAAGAAATGTTCAAAAATGGTGTGAAAATTTTTAGAAATAACAGAATTAATGTGCACGATGAAGAACGTTTGGGGAGGTCCTCGATAATCACAAAGTACTGATGAAATCAGAAAAGATCGTCGCTCAACGATTTCCAAACTGGGGCTTCTTTTTCCTGATGTTTCAATAGCTGCTATCGTTTGCATGTTCATGACCATTTAGGCTTCAGAAAAGTTTGTGGCCGTTAGGTGCCGCACATCTTAATGGAACGTCACAAAAAATCTGAATGGGGATCTGCTTTAGAATTGCTGATGCGCTACACAGAAAAAGATAAGTTCCTTAATTCAGTTGTTACCGGTGATGAAACGTGGATTTCGTATTACACGCCAGAGAGAAAGCAATCGGGTGAGTAGCGTCATCCTCAATCACCAACCAGTTCAACAAAGATCAAGCCAAAGCCATTTGGATGCAAACTGATGGCCACACTCTTTTGGGATCAGTTTGGGATACTTCTGATTGATTTCATGCCACGTGGAACGACTCTAAATGCAAAAGCCTACTCCGAAACTCTACATAGGTTATGACGCATCATTCAAAATCGGCGACGTGGGCGGCTGACAGACGGCTCGTCCAACTGCACAATAATGCACGTCTACATTGCCCGTTCGACACGTGATTTACTGAGAACATTTGATTAGGAAATTTATGATCACCCACCATATAGTTCGGACTTAGTTCCTGATTACCATTTGTTTGGGAAATTGAAAGAATTTTTGAGTGGTAAGCAATTCGTGAGTAACGATGAATTTAAAAATGGTGTTAAACAGTGGCTAAATGGATTGGCAAAAAAAGAATACGAAGAGGGTATATCGAAGCTGGAATATTGTTGTAGTAAATGTCTTAATTCATTAAGACATGAGTAAGACATAAGACATAAGTAATATAAGTTATGTAGTTTAAGTGAAATAAAAAATATTTATAAAGTTTTCAGAATACATTTTTTCACAATGAAATGAATGTCTTTACTTAAAGATAACCTCTCGTGTATATATATGAACGACATAAAGTACTGTATAAGGTGTTATTTTTTCTTTTCACTTGCAAAACCTTTTTCTAATTTAATTCTCAAAAAAAAAAAAAAAATGGCAAAAGGTTTTATGGTATACTGTCTAGAATTTTCAGTTATAAAATATGATGAATTTTAAAAAATGTTCACAAACAATGAGTAATTAAAAAGAAAAAAAAAAAATTCATTATAAAAAAAAACACATAATAACTTAACTAATCAATAAGCTGGTAAATTTAAAAACAAATTTTTGAAGTGATATGTTTTATCATTATTACTCACTTGCAGTTATAGATTCAGTTTATTTTGCTGTTATTTAAATTTGTACTTTTTTAAAATAAAAGAAAGAAATAAATTGGCTGCTATGTTTACCTCACACACATCTAAACATTAATTCATTTAATAGGCAAAAAGTAATTCATTATCACATCAAAAGTGAAAAGAAAAACAAAAAATCATATATATTTATTCAAGTAAAACAAAAAAAAACTCAACACGCAATTAAACATTTTATTTATTGATGCAACTGTATTATTTAATTGTATATGTATATCAATACAAAATACTAGTGATCTAATAATACATCAAATTTTGCATGTAACTGAAAAAAAAAAAAAAAAAAAAATGGCTCATGTATCTTATTTTAAAAGCATTACTTGACTTTAGTTTCTTTTTACTTTATTTCTGTTCCTTTTTGATGATGATGAAAATAACCTTTGAGACAATATAATTAAACCATAATAAATTAAAGATAAACTTGTTAAAGAGACAATAATTAAAATTACAAAAATATCTAGCAAGTAGTACTGATACCACATTAAATCTAATGCAGCTGGCTTCAGATGTGGAGCACCTTTATGTCTTATTACATATTCCACCCACCAGACTGCAGTATCCAGAGCTGACATTGGTTTGTCTTTAGTTATTGATGATAAACGCATCATATTTTCTTTATAACTGGAATAAAGAATTAAGAAATTATAATGGCTCAAGTATGGGTATATTTATTAAATAAATCAATAACTATTATTACAAACAATTGGATGTATGTAATTACTCTTTGAAAGAGGTGTATCTATTAAGAAGGTAGGGGAGATAGTCATCTATGTAAAAAAAATAATACAAATAATATAAATGTTTATAGAAAAATAATAAATTTTTGTCAACCAAGCTTTTAACACCTGAAGTCTTTTAACTGAGCTGCTGGTCATAGAATATAAGGTGTATTAAGAATATAAGGTATTAAGGAATATAAGTGGATTAGATCTCTGATTGGCATGAATAGGCTTTTGAAAAACATAACATTCTGGCGTTTTATTCTCACAACATATATTGTTCAGTACTGCAGTAATAAATTGTTTTTGTTTATTGTATTCATTTATTTTAAGAATGTATACTGTAAAAGGACATAGGTATATTCACTAAAAACTGTTTCCATATATATATATATATATATATACATATGTATATATAGTCTTCTATATGCAAAATTTAGTTCTCTGTATGTTTTTTATTTCTTCAGCAGCTCAGCAAAGGACAGAATAAAAGAAACATTCTTACCTTTACATTTTTATCATCATCAAAACGTTTTCAGGGCTAAGCCCATCTTCTGTTATGTATTTTTTCTTTCCTTATTAAATTTACACATTTGAAATAAAATATATATGTATATATATATAAAAAATTATAAATTTTTAGAACAAATTTTGTTCAGTCAGGAATTAAAAAATGTTATCTGCTAATTAGTATATATATATATATATGCACACACAAACATATTTTGGGTGAATATATTCAACATAATGCAATATTAGAAGAAAAAAATCAACTATAAAAATCCAACTATTATAAAAACATATAAACAGGAGTTTAAACACCAAAATGATTTCTTACAAATATTTCATACTTGTTTTATGAAAATTATAAAATTACTTATAGCATAGACCTTAACTGAATAGTGAAAAAAAAAACCATGTTATTGTTAATACATGAAACAGTAAATTTCAACAGACAGTCAATTTCAGGTATTAACAATATATGTTTTTTTTTGTATTATTGATTTAAGGTTTTATAATACTGTTAAATGCTTTAGAATATTTAGCCTTTTAAATAAGGTAGTGGCTTCATTCCGCTTTTTTTGTGGATTTCTGCAATCATCTGGATTACACACTAGATCAAAATTTGGCCAACAATTTAGATTTCAATATTACAAATTATCTCTTCCTGATACCCTTCTACAAAAAAAAAAATATAATGGTTCAGCGTTCATGGAATATTTTATGAGGGTCTAAAAGCATTTAATAATTACTGTAAATATAGTATTAGATTAATCTAAGAGAATACTGACCTTGAATTTGTAAGAAGTTGGTTTATATTTTCATAAATTACTTCAAAATTTAAATATTCAAAGTCAATACTTAATCCAGCACCAGCATTCACCACTTTCTTGGCATTGAAATCTTGATCCCCAAAGATTGGTATACCAAGTATTGGTACACCATTGTGAATTGCTTCTTGAAAACTCTGAAGACCAACCTGACTAATAAAAACCTTCACTTTTGGATGAGCTGTAAAAATAGTGAATTAAGCAATTAGTATAAATTATTTTAATAACTGAAACAATAATCTAGCCGTCTTACATTTAGATTAATTCATTAATTTAATTAATAATTAGATGAAATTTAAAAAAACTTCATTCATTATAATCACTTATAAAACTAAAAATTATGAAAATATAAGGTACTTGTCAATCAGTGTGCTGGTCAGAAGTCACTACTCCCTACTTATACCTAAGTCATGTCATATATGGGTCATACATTTCTGGTATTATCCCAAAAAATAAAAATATCCCAAAGTTAAATATCAGTTAAATGTTGAAACATTTTTGTTTTCTATGTCAACTTTCTGAAATATAAAGCAAACTCAATGATAAAGAAGTGATTTACTGATAGTCTTTGATAAAAGTTTGAAAAATAATTTCTAGTCAATAAACAGAAAATTTTATTAAATTTTTTTTTTTTCAGTAATGTTAGTTAAATTCAGTTTTAAATGAGATGAATAATATCGTATATAAAAGGGTAAAGAAACTCTACAACGAATAGATTCATGAAGCATCAATTACTCTCAAAAATTAGGTCCATTAAATTTGTGGTAGACGAAAAATTAGGTAGGCTGTATAAAGTGAGGATAAGTAAAGACTGGAGAGTACTAGGTTAAAGTATGATTGTAATAATATTATCATGAGAAAAAAAAAAGAAATAAAAAATCATAAAAATATTCTGAGTACTGTTGAAGCTACATGTTTTTACAGTAATACAAATAAAATAAATGATAAAAATAAATTAATAAATTTAAACATATACTGCAGTAATCAAATAGTTGTGAGTGACAGTCAAGTCCTTCACAACATGTTGCACTCATATCAGTGAGACACAAGTCACTCCTGAAATTGACAGCTGTTCTCAAGAATAATAATCCCATATCAGACTTATCAGGGAAAAATGAGGAGTATCCTTTGCCTTATTCACTGAGTCACATATAATGTTCCACATTACAATGCTAAATCAATGGGAATGCAGGGAATATTCAGTTCTATTACTAATAATAATTTTGTCTGATTCACCTCAGAGGCTGATTTTATAATGAATATCATCAATATCAGGACAAACAAGAAAGCAACTCTGACTAAAGCCTCTTGTATCCTGCATACTTTACATTGATCACAAGAATAAAAACATTCTGCCATGAAACTCTTGCTTACATAATTCCTCTCCAAAGACAATGGGCACATTACAAAATATTGACATAGATAAAATATATCAATATTATTATATAATAATATAATAGAGATTTAGGTTTTAGTAGTAAGCAAGTACTATAATTTAATTTAAAGCCAAAACTACATAAATATGGTTGAACTTAATATTGCTCTATCAACATTAACTATTCTGTTGTGCACGACTACTTAGGGAAAGCCAGTTTGTGGTGCATACAAAATATATTTTACTTTAATATAAATCACAATCTTTTCATCATCTCGTTTATTACAACGATGCCTACATCAATGAAAGACAGTATTTAAATTTGTTTTTTTTTAATGATATCCTTCTGTTAGTACCATGATAATATGAATCATATGGGAAGGTTGGCACTTTTATATCACATGAGATATATTAGATACTTTTTTTTAGTTTGGTTCCTCCGAGTGAAAATCTTTTGGATTTTTAGTGATTCAACTTGACAAAGATGTTCTGCAGAGATACATTGATAAATCATCTTCTTACTGTACTGAAATAATAGATAAGAATGTGAATAACTGTTATCACAATACACAAAAAGGATCATAAGTTACATTATATTACTGAATACAGATGCAATAAGTAAATACATTTTCTTGACCTCTCCTTCAAAAAATGTACCACAGAAATATAACCAAAACCAACAATGATGACTACAATCATTCACAGTTCAATTATCAACTTCACATAAAACTATCTGCTTTTGTAAATATTATCCATAGACTGCTCAACACCCATGTGACCAGAAAATCACACAGACAAATTTAATATTATAAAATTCCTAGTATTTGTAAATATAAATATAAGCGAAACAGAAAATAAATAATATTAATACATTTAAATAAATAATCACATAAAAAGCTCATAAATTTAAAAATCTTGGCTGCAATGTAACTTTTTGAACCAAACAACAAAATAGTAAGATATTTTATTTATTGATGAATAATTCAACCACAAATACAAAAAAAAGTAAACTATAATAAAAAGTAGTATTAATTAATAATTATTTCTTGAGTACTAAAAAAACTCTTAATTCTACTAATAAACTTAGAATTTAATGTTTGTTTATGATTTTATTCAGTACTTTGAATTAGGCTGAAAATAAATTAACATTTCTGAAAAATTGAATAAAAATCATTTACATGTTCATCTATATTTTCCCCTCAAATAGATGTGCTCTGGCTTCTTACCTAAAATTGATTGCTGAGGAAACCATTTTCTTGTAATAACATTGTCAGGTCTTCCAAGTAACTCTGCATCTTCTTCCCACTTCCACAATACTCTCATTTTTGGAAACAGTTTAAAAGCTTTAATGAATGCTGCTCGTTTTTCTTCAGGTACTGATTTACCTTTCATGTTGCTACCAAGATTAAAATATATAATACCATCCTTAGCTTCATCCATGAATTTTTGTAGATCCTAAAATAATTTAAATTCCATAAATATCTAAGAACTTTATACCAATAACATGCTATAAAATACAAATAACAGCAAACCTCTTAACAATCAATCTAAAAACTTCTTTATCTTTCATTTGGAAAGTTCTAGGTTTGTATTTCAGTCAGGTGTCACATTTTCAAATGTTATAAATTTCCATTTTTCTTTCATTCAGATAGATAGCTATCAGGAAAAATATTACAAAAAATAGATCTATCCTGCCTACCATCAAAATAGAAAGGGAAAAGTGAGTATAGAGAGGCAAAAACAAATCTAAGGCATTTTAATCTGTAAAATGTAGATATTAAAAAGATATCTTTAAAAATGATATCTAATAAATCGTTTAAGATTATTAAAACTTAAAAACTAAATTAGATATTAAATGATACTTAATACCTTAAAGACTTTAAAAATATGCAGAAAGTGTATTATAAATATTTAAAATGTTTACCACATTAATAAGAAAAAAATAAACATAGTTCTGCACTTAAATTATATTTTGAATTAAAATAAATTAAATAAATTTAAAAATAAATAAAAATATATTTTTTAATATTTTTAAACAACAATAAGTAATAACATTCAAAGTTGTAAATTTACCTTCAAATTACACGGAAATTATTCTTCCAAAGGACCTTTTTCGGTAATTAAAAACAATTATTCACAATATTTAATATTTATAAGTTAGAATTTTTTATGTGTTTTAATTTAAACACAGTGTTTAATAGACTATGTTTAAATCTGACAAATTAAAGAGTGTATACTCTTACAATTTTTTTATGCATAAATTTAAAAATATATGTAGAAATTTTCCTTCACATCTTCAACTCTTCTCCATTAGTAATAAGGCTTTCCTGCTCATTTTATCCCCAGTTCTTTGCAGATGGCACAATGTACTACATAGTGATACTGTATACATTTATTTAAAAGTTTTTAATCATTTTATTTTTTATCATAATTTATCAAACAAGATAAAAATTGTTTTATTCCATTCAATATTTTCTTCTTGCAGTTCCATAACAGCAAAATATTGCTATAAAGTTACATGCACCATTTGTAATACGCTCATATTGTCACAATAAAATATTATTACCAGGAAGTATATTTTGATGTTAATGGTAACTACACCAGTAATCTTCAACAATATCTGTTTAGACACCAACCTTAAATTACATGTTGTAACTTTAAATTTAAAATACAGTCTTAATGGGCTATACTCATAAGAAAACACATAATTGTATGTTCAGCATTATAATGATAAGTGCCAGCTTTTCGTTAAAAATAACAACAAATATTGAGCAATAAAAAACTTTAATTTTTTCATAATTTAAAAGAGAATTAAAGCTATATTTTTTTAACTGACTTTTCATTCTTTGTTTTTTATTTCTTAGATTGTAGTTTTTATTAATTTTGTATTGCATGTGTTCTTAATACTGGCTGTTACTTTAACAATTACGTGGCTTTTTACATATTTTGTACAACTATATTTTTTAGGTATAGTATATAAAATTTGTGAAAATAGAACAGTTTTTTTATTATATTAATATATTTTTACAAATATTTTGCATAGATTCAAAAGATTTTTAAATTGCATTGAGTAGATTATTTTTACACTAAATTTTTTCATATGTGTATGTTGAAAGAACTAATGACAGTTATAATAGTACTGATACAAACCTTTGGTAAAGATGGTGGCGTTTTTAAGTGCATTGGTCCAACGTAAATTGTATTAGGATTTACTGGTTTTGGATAATTAGTAGATAAGTCAGAAGTAACAATCAGTAAACTTTTATTTGATTCTAGATCCCATAAATTATGTTCAATATTTCCAAAATTTTGCCTCATGATTTTTTCTTGTCTTGGTCGTACCTGTCTGTTTATTATATAAACGTTATAATATAATGTGGTACATAAGTTTATGAAACGTTCCCACAGTGACATGTGATCGGAATGCATTTTATTTGTTTCAGGTATATATGAAGGGATTATTGGATTACCATATACAAAATCAAGAACTGACATTAAAGGTAAAGTAATAATACCAATAATTGGTGGATTTCCAATTAGGTCTGAAAATCCTAACAAGCTAGTTGTCACCAATGCTTCAACAATCATTAAATCATAACTTGTTCCATTAACTTTCCTGTAAGTAAAGCAAATAAAAAGTAGATTATTATTAATTCATACTAATGGCTAAAATTAAAACAATCTATGTAAATTAAATTGCAAAAGTTTTCAGTTTCTTCATTATTTACAACATTAGTTAAAAATATATTTTATCAGGAAATTTCTTTCTGAAAGTAATACCTTTTGTTTGCAATTGAGACATATCTAGACGAAGATGAAACTGATGAACAAGAACTTGAAACTGTTCAGCCCATTAACTTTCTTCTTATCGTTGGAGTTAAAATTCAGTTTGAAAAATAACAGTTCAAATATTGCAAAATTACAATTTTTTCTCCAATATAAAATGAAGTGTGTTCCAGAAGTACTGTAATTTGGGATACATATTGAACATAATGATGATTAGTTCCTGGATATTAAAAATTAGATCCTAAATTTTGGGATTTCAATTTATGGTTCTTTCATTATCATAATTTATTTTTTACTGAGAGAACTAATGTCCTGTTTTAACAGGGGGTTGTTTAATCTTGAATGTTCAAACAGCTTCAGTGATTTAGTGTTTTTATATTTTATGATGGTTCTTCCAGTGTGTTATGGTTATTTTAGTGTAGTATTATATTCTTCTTGAGTCAACAGTGAGGAAATATTCCTGGGTATTGTCGGGGTCATCTGTAATAATTTTTGTAACATTTCTTTATATTTTATGAATTTTATTCATAAAATATGAACATATTTTTACACTGAACATTTTTATCTTATGCAAAATTTTTATTAGTGAATATAAAAGGAAATTAAGGTGATTAAATCATCCTATTTTGTCATTATAACAAAAATTGCAATGAAAATGCAGTAATTAAAAAATAATAATAATGGGGTTTAATCATGTGTGATATAAATGAAAGAATTAAACATTTACCTAAAATATTTTAATTTTTTGATAGTTTTGTTTATAATCCTATCAACAATTAAAGTCATTAGTGACTCATTAGTGTAATGTAACTGTACCGGTAAATGTGTAGTCTTGAAGAGACTGAGGTCAACCATTCTTGAGACGTGTGGTTAATTAAAATCTTACCACTAAAAAACACTGGTAGCCACAATCTAGTATTCAAATCTTTATAAAAGCAACTACCTTTATTAGGATTTGAACCTGAGAACTCTCAACTTCAAAATCAATTGATTTATAATGAGTTTACTACTAGAACAACTCAGTAGGTCACCTAAAATGTGGTTCGAGAGAGAGAATGACAAAGAGTTTTATTTTAAATAATTAATATGTTATAACCCCCTTTCTCTGGCAGTTTTATTACTTTAATAATACTTTTTTATTTTTTCACATACTAATTGATGCATGGTAAAGGTATTCAATTTCATTGTTAGCTACTGCTCTGTTATCACAGCATATTTCCACTTCCTATGGTGAATATTATAATTGAAAATTTTTGGAATGACCTTAATAATTGTAAAATTGGTGGTATAATCTTGGTATATAAAACAATTCAGTAGTTCTAGCCATAGCCCCTATAGTTATACAATTCCTGATAAAAACAAACAGTTCTGTCATTATTTAGATAAAAAATACAGTTCATAAAACTAAAATGCCAAGTTCCATGCTTAAATCCAGTATCATACAAAACTACTCATTTAATGTAGGTTTATGCCAGTTCTTCCATAATGGCTAACAATAATTAGTTGTAATAAACGAAAAGTTTTATCCAGTAGGACCAATAAATAAATACAAAAAATACACAAGATTCAAGTAGAGAAAAATAATGACAATTTCTGGTGCAAAATACAACATTCAGCAAAAGTATTTGTCTTCAATGCTGGTAATGGTAGTTCTTCTGTAACAGTTATATTATAAAGTAAAGATTTTTTTTTTAATAGGCCAGCAGATGTCAAGAAGTGAGACAAAAGATGGATTTAAAAACATATAAACATAATATACAAATTAAGGCTTCCCTACAGACTGGAGATAGTGTATATCTTGTATTATTTTCAACAGTATGGGCTTTTTGAATTTATGGTTTACACTTTCCAATCCAGTTTTACGTATGACTGACACATGCAGAACATTATGTCAAATTGAAAAGCAAAAGTTAATCTCTCCAAGAGTAATGATATTCATTGCACCGATAAACATCTGTAACAATACTAACAACCTTTGTATTGTATAAAATATACCCTAGGTTAAACTTTTCACTTATAAAGTTGAATAATAATTTCTTTTCAATGGGGATTGAATGTTTATATTAATCGTATATTCTGCACAGCTCAAAGAAGCCAGTTCAGTTCTAACTTTGAACAATGAGCATATGTGGGATGTTTAATATTTCTGAAAAATGAGTATTTTATTTACAAGGATGATTGTTGTCATGTTACCAACTCATCAATTCATACAACCATTCGATTATGATGTTTAACATCCATCAAATGAAGTACATGTAACCTTGAAAGTGAATTAATTCCCTTCTTAAAAGATGACATTTATTTACTTTAATACAATGCAGCATTTAAATGAGACATCATATAATGATTACAGCATGTATTTTACCATGAAAAATCCATTAAGGAAACCAGTTATAAACCATTTAAGTATTTATAATTAAATTAGGCTATTTAGTCTACAATTATACAAATTTTGTCTTTTGAGGTTGAAGTACTATTAAAGTTTTCATTGCATTATATAATTATAGATTGATAACATATTATGATACTACAAAATTAAAAATTACACTGGTCTACAAAAAAAATTTTTTTTTGTAACATGAATTACTTATACTTATTCCTATGTAATTTTTCTTAAGAAGAGAAGTAACATTTCAATGTTCCTTAATCCAAAAATGACAATGAAAACCCCATACCATGTCTAGTTTTTTTGTTACAGAGACTGTAACAAAAAGTGCGGCTGAAGGGGGAAAATGAAATGAAAACAGACGGTGTGC
>JAAAKQ030500257.1:10905-28561 GCA_010016005.3 Zanna intricata | reverse complement strand
AATCAGGTGTTGATACTTGTAGAACTTCTTGAATATACTTGAATTTTTTTTGTTATAATTTTTATTTTATGTTACTCTTTCGTTGTATCCCTACATTTCGATAATTTGACAACAGAAGATATCAATATAAAGTTACTACTAATCGTTTTATGCATCTGGGGATCGTCTAGGTGTGGCGAAGCCGTTAGCACTCCGCCCGTGTGCCAGACGGCAGCCTAATAGTGAGGTTCGACTGGTTCGTTAGGTGTAATTCTTTATTAGGTATTAATATTCGATTGTGGTGTATTTACTTTGTGCAACTTTTGATGGCATTGCTAATGCATCTGAATTAGATCCCCCTGTTGATCTACTGAAAAATCAGGCATTATTGCATCGGTGTTATGTTTTTCCTGTTGTATTAGGTAGTGGTAGAACTTTTAATTACTGCATGTGTATTATGAACTAAATATGTATAAAGTATCATGTAATTTTGTTGTTTGACGTAATTTTTATTATTTTCTCAGTTTATGTATTATGTATTCTGCGTGTTACCGTCTTGTTTATTATATAATCATGTACTGTTCACTGATAATATGTAATTGTAATATTGTTGTATTGTGTATGGTATATAATTTATTTATCGCTTGTTTAAGGCATATGATATTATCCATTTTCACTGTCATATATTAGCCATGGTATTGTCTTTTTGGGTGGTTCCGGACATACTGTTAGGAGCTTGTATTTCATATTGAACCTAGTCTTTTGTTTTGTAGTACCTTATAAGAGGTATTTCTTTTATTTGCTTTGCTTGCAATACATTTCTCGTGTCTTGTAACTGTTTTTGCTGTATTTTGTTGTATTTTTAAATATTTTTATTTTGCCTGTTGATACTGCAGTGTAATTACATAATGACACTGAAAATGTATTATGACTATTTATCTTATTTCAATCTAAAAAATAAGTATCATTATTGATTATGTATTTGTATTATGTAACATATATATTCTGTGTATTTTTTTTAAACTTGTATTTCAATACATTTCAATCCAATGCAATAAGTTTAACGTTTATTTGTGTATTGTATTGTATCGAAATTATTAGATATCTCGATGTATTCTTCTTCACTGGTCAATACTTCTGAACGCACATGTGCGCACTAAGGATATATCAGTGATTTAGTGATTGTAACATCTACCAAGCACTATTTATGCTTTTAGTATTTTATGCTGTGGGAATATTGTATCATTATGTAATTACTGTAGATTCTTTAGGAGGGATTTTGCCTTTCGATTGTATATGATTTGTATTGTTAGTCTTAACGCCCCTTATTTTTTATATTTTTTTTTACTGTGATTAAGTATATCTATCATATTTTATTTTAGCGGGTGATATTGCATTTTGTATTTGTTGTAGTTTCTTTTGTAAGGGAGTATTCGGTCTTTGTTTTAATTTTAATTATTTGATCTTGTGTTAATATTGTAACGTGTCTATTGCATTTTTATTTTATTTTAATGTATTTATATCTCTCTGTTCTGTTGTATTATAGTATGGATGCTGTTACTATTGTGTGTGTGTGTGTGTGTGTGCGCGCGCGCGCGCGTGTGTGCGTTTGTATGTGGGGGCGAATACCTCTTCTCTGATGAAATGCATTTCTTGCGGTTTCAGATAGGGTAGACAGCCAGGGGTCGAAGTTTAGTCGGTAGTGTACAGTTAAACATTCGCACCTAATAACACGTTTCAGTACCTGTTAGTGAGCCTGATACTACCTAGGCTTCCGTAAATGGAATTCCTCTACCTCTATAAAAAAAAATAAATCTTTTATGTAACAAATTTTTTTCCTTTAGACTTGAAATTTTTATTAGAAAAAGTCATGGAAAATTTACGGTTTTTATCCCTAATCTGTGTTTTTTTTTTAATTTTCATGTAAATTCAATAACAAACACTACTGATATTTACCAAATACGTCCGTAATCCATTTTTATTTTTCTAAAAAAATTTTATGTGGACAATACGTGACTCCATTGTACGCCTATTAAATTACATACAAATATATTTTTTTTATATGAAAAGTGCATAAAATTTTATTTCATTAATAACTTCTGATTTTTTTTCATACATACATTTTTTAATTGTTATTATTAAATTATTATTTACCGTAAACATGGTTTTACAATCAGAGGTTAATAATTATTAATAAATCAATATATTTAATTAAAAAAATAAGTTAAAAACAAATGAAAACGAGATGAAGTGTCATTCGAACCGACATGTACCCTTGTAAGATCCAAATATTTCATTAATTAAAATTTTATTTGGCTATTACTCTGGTACCAATGAGCATAAGTACCACTTATGATATATCGTTGAAAAGCTCTCAGTGATGAATAATTATTGCTAAGAAAAAGTTCAAAATCCAATTTTTTTTTGATTTTGGGCTTTTTTGAACACATTTGTTTCAGTCAATTGCAATCAAAAAAGAAGGTGTACAACTTGATGTTACAAAAGTCCTAAATCCAAAATTTCAATATTTAACGCCTAATCGTTTTTTTATTTATGCGAGATATGCACGTACGTTCAGACATCACACCAAAATTAGTCAAAATGGATATTACCGTTAAAATTTGAAAACCGAAATTTTTCGCGATTACGGAAATAAAAATAATTGGTAAATTTTCAAGTAAAGAATATTTTTATTTATTCTTTGTTAGAAAAAAATAATGAATTAGTAATAAAATACATTTTAAATCATTTCATTTTAGATCAAAAGTATATTACTGTATAATGTGTGTATAAAAATATTTGTGGTTATTTAATTTTATATACATGAGCATCATTTGAAAATGAGTTCTCTAAACGGTGCTAATAATTTCGGAAATTTGCGAATTACTATTTACTTTAAAATTAGTTTGAAGATTGTCTAATTAATTAAAAAATAAATTACAGCTAATAAATGATGCCAAGATTAATATAAACATAATTGAAAATAAATATTAATTAAACTATTATTGGAAAGATAGTAAAATATCTGATCAAAATTGGTATTGAAAAAAAAATGAATATAAAAAAGACCACACCTTTTTTTTTCCAAATGATTCCTTATAACAGTTTGTCCAACGTATTTTTAAAATTTTATTAAAGACAAATAGTGTAAAAAATTTCATCTCGATCACTGAATGAAAAAAGATTTTTTTGCATTTGAGACTGACGTAAGATATGTTTTGTTTTTATTTTTCTTGTTTTTTAGTAGATAGTAGTATACCGATGGAATGTCACGAGTGGCATTTGCATCGGTGGCATCCTGATAGAAGCAAGAATAGGCTGTGATGGTTTTTGCCGAGGTTTTGAAAATGATCTCCGATAATGCTCATAAGGGTACGAAGGGAATGGCGTAACGACCGCAACTGTCACATGTTGGATACCGACACGAAAAAAGAAATAATTTGAAAATTTTCGAGAAAATATTTGATTTTTATTCGTGGAACCTTATAGAAATTTTTTGCTAGAGAATTTTCAATTAGCAGTTATATCGTTTCATTTATTTTCATAAAAATTATCCTTTTTCCCTTTCAAAAGATGTATCATCATCATTCATAAATGACAGACTGCAAGGAAACGGTCCACTCTGGAGTATAGTTTTTTAGCATATTTCTTTATTATACTAAGGTGAAATTTATTTTAATTAAATTTATATTCTATTGAGGAAAAGATGCTTATCAAATAATACAAATATTTATCGAAATAGAATAATGAATTATATTCTCGTAGATTATTAATGTATGCATATGGATTTGTTGACTTCCGAAAGCACTTATCCCAGTAGCAAGACATAGAAGAGCAGGAGTACAGATCAAATAATAATAATATGAGAGTACGAGAAAGTTAATCGGTATTTTCAACTTTATTAAGAGAATAAATTAAAACAAAATAAAGTTTCACTATTTTTTTTTAATTAAAAAAAAGTTGAAGACAATGTTATATAAAAACTTTCAACAGTATTTGGATTAATACTTTGTTTTATACTTTCTAATTTTTAGGAATTAAGAAATTACTAAAGAAATGCTGCTTTGAGTGCTGAATAATGTTATAAAGTAGAATGCAGAAAGCTGAACCAAGAAGTTGAATAAATCTCCTTAATATTCTAGCTTTTAGGTTTAAACTTTAAACATTTAATTTTTTTTTTTTTTTTTTGAGGTGAAATTTATTTTCTTTTTATTATGTTGTGAAAAATTGTCTAATTTTTATTCTGATATCGAAAACCTAACTAATTATAGGCTTAAACAAAAAATCATAAATTTGTTAAATAAACCCAATTGTAATTGAACAACAGCAACTATTTTTAATATTAATAAAGATAAATTGAATTTCTTTTTATATATGTATAAATTATTAATAAAAATATAAGCTATTTAATGTGACATAATAAATCGAATGTGCTATTACATTTCATCGTGCGGCTCAGTTGATATTTTACAATTATTGCAGTTATTATATTTACATAGTTTTACTTTCCTGGCGAATATAGCTAGAATAGCTGTATTAAAGAGAAAAGTAAGGTTATAATATCAAAAATGGTGTTGGCGATTTTTGAAGGTTTTGAATTTTATGGTGCAACTAGAGCTCTAGACAAAATGTGCATATACGTTTAATATGTATTTAAATGCGTTCGAATGTAGTTATTTGTGTTTCACAATTTTGGTCTTTTATTTCAGGATTGTCCAAATCGATTTTCTTCAAATTTGGCTCAAATATTTCTACGTATAAATGGGTGTTTTGGTCTTATTAAATATTTGGGGTGAGGATCTAAAAAAACTAATTTCGATTTTCTTCAATGGCGCTGTAGAAAAAATTTACTTTGGAAAACTTGTTGCCTAACTACATTGGATATATAAAAAATGTTAATTTTTTTTTAATCAACCCGTCCTACTCTTATAAATGAAACAGACTTTTTTTTTGCTTATAACTATTTTTAATAAGTTTTTGATATTTTGACATATACGACTAAAAAACAAATATCTTCAATTTTCCAAAACTGTAAATCTTTGACTGTAAACACAGAGAGGTCTTTTTGGAAATTTTTAGTTTTTGTTTTAGCTGTCAGGAGAGGGGGGTTAAATTTAGGAAAAAAATCATACTTAAATAATTTTGCTAAACTTAATTTATATGTGAATATTTTTAGAATTTTTTTTTTCTTTTAATTTTCCTTACCTTAAACAATATATTGTTCATTTTTTTGTTTATCCTTTTTCTTGCTCTAACTCTTTTAATTTTTATTATGAAATTTGTTTTTTTAGCCTTTAAAAGCGATTAAAATTTAAGTAGTTTGGCCTCAGTAACAAACCCCTGTCCAAAGTAATAAGCAATTTTTTTAAATTACTATCATTAACATTATTTTTTATTTCTTAAAAATTTTTTTCCAATTCTTTCTTTGTTAAGAATTACATTATTATAAAAAATAGTTTGTAGCTAAATTTTTCCCAAAAATAAGGGAGTTCCCAAAAAACATTTTTTTTTATTGAATTTTGAAACTTTTGTTGGTTAAATTTTATTTTTGCGATCATTACAGTTAATATAATTTTTATACTTCGGAATTTTTGTTCTTAAATTTACATATTTATTCTGAAAATTGAAGTAGGACTTTTAATTACTGAAGAAGATAATCCGGTGAAGTCGGATAGGCGTAGCCGGGAAAATAACGTAATTCTTTGCCAGCTTTTTGAAACGTGGTATACTAAATGTCATTTAAATTTTCCTGCAGTTTTATAATTCACATAAATTTTTATTCATACAATTTAACATTAATTGACATTCAATTTTAATGTTTAACTTGTTTTTATTTATCTTTATTTTTCCGTTGAATGAAGTTAACGTTTTATTCAGCATTTGAGTTTATGAAAAAAAAAATCTCTTAATAATGATATTTTTTTTTTTAGTGCAGGTAATCCAGAGTCAGTGGTGATCATTGGTACATTCAAACCCGAGACAAGGGTAAATCGTAAATTTCAAGTCACATAAAATTCTGAAAAAATAAATAATTTATAAACGAGTTTTCGGAACTCTGAAGTTTCAGATACTTATAATGTTCAATAAATTAATGCTTAAAAATTTGCTAAATTAAAAGTTTTCTTTATGAAACAAGTAGGCAACACAGTGACGTCATCAGAGTAATAAAATAAAGTTTTAATTTTCTCACTACCGTTTCGAAGTTAAGTTTTCCCGTTCCAGAATTTTATAGCACGTAATATCGTATTAAACAGTAAACGTAAATTAGACCATAATGAGAAAAAAATTAAAATCATGCAGAATAATGAGAATGAATTTAATAAAACAAATTAAAAACAAACTTTCAGTAAAACTACAACTGTATAACGAGTTCAAAACAAATATTGCGTCGAGAAAAAGTATTTTTTAGAGCGCTCCTATTTTTTTGCATCTAATGATATTTTTGCGGATAAAGTAAAACGTGTTACAGATATTATGTAATTATACAAAATCCGTAAGTTGAATTGAGTATCACAGATTTTTTTCTAAATTACTTAATATTTAATTGAATAGATTTATTTATAATAATTATTTAATATTTACAAAATATATAAAATTATTGAAATATTACTAAAAGTTAGTTCCTGAGTTTGGTTTTATTTATTTTCTCATTAACAACTGTTAAATCTCAATAATTTTTATAGTTTTATCTTTATTAATTTGTATTTTATTATATATATATATATATATATATATATTACTTTTAATTTTTAATATTATTAATATTTTACAAAGACGGTCAGAAATAAATAAAATAACTTATATAAAAGTTAATTTGACCGAGGTTACTTAAAATTTTGCAACATTTATGTTTTTACGTTTAATATTTCAAGCTTTAAACAAATTATTTAGCTAGTATTTTTTAAGATAAAATTAATCTCTGGAAATTTTAGTTAGCAATAGGTGTAGGTGTAGGGTCAAAATATTTTACGGGAATATTTTTTTTTTTTTTGTGAAGTTTAATTATATTGCATTCCAATAGACAAATTAAATTTTTATTCAGTTCTTTCTACGCCTAAGTCCAAATAACTATACATAATTTCTTTAATTTAATCCCAATTACAATTATATTTGAAAACTTCCGTTAAAAACAAATTACAAGTAAATAGTTCTTTTAATTTAAATGTTTCATAACCAGTCGAGAGAACAACTAAATACTAGTGAGTCGATAAGCTTTATATTGAATTTATTCCCATCATTTTAAGCTCATTTTTTTGTGTTTAGTCTCCGGAATCACGGTAAAGGTATTACTTCAGAGGATGAATGAGGATGATATATATGAATCGCAAATTATGTGTAGTATTGTACAGTCTGTGTGGCTAATTGAAACCTAACCTTCAAAGAAAAGGGGGTTGGGATCGAATCCCAATCAAACATAATATTTTCACACACTAAAAATCATCCATCTCATCCTTTGAAGCAATACTTAACGGTGGTCCCGGAGGTTGATAAAACCCACTAAAGGAACACCGGTATTCATGATCTAGTATTCAAACCCGTATAAAAGTAACTGCCTTTTACTAGGGTTTGAACCTTAGAACTCTTTACTTCGAAATCAGCTAATTTGAGATGTCGAGTTAATCACTAGACCAGCCCGATGGGCTAATACTTTTGACCTAAAAGAAACCAGCACTATCTATAAAAATGTTTTTCCCGTGACGTATGTAAAGGTGGATTTAGTCAATTCTACATGAGTGAACATTTTTTATTATAACAAAGCTAACTTACATTTCGTGTTTTTCTTGAAAAGTGTTACATTAATCCATAAATAAGGCTAGACAACCGTATTTGTTATAAAAAATTTAATTTATAATTATGGGAGTTAGGATAATTTTAGTAGTATACTATTCCTACTATTAAAATGTCTATTAATATTTTCATTAATTATTGTTTCTTCTACTGGAGATTATCAGTACAATTCTATCAATGAACAGTTAACGTTCACGTTTAATGGAATATGATACCCTGACTACTTCGGAACAGTTATCTACTTGTAGCAGAATAAAAAAAAAAAAAAAAATCGTTTGCGACGACAGGTATAGAACCACTTGAATACAAATGATAATGAAAAACAAGTAAATTAGCTGTCTACCTACAGTTTCTCATTGCACTATAGAGATGCTAATTCAACAGTACACAATTAATTTCAATTTAAGTTTCACATAAGATGTAAAATTATCTCCAGCCATTTATAATAAAGGTTATAAACATTATATTTTTATTTTGAAATGAGTATTTACTTCGTCTTTGAGTCAAGTGGAAGTAATTACGATTAGAGGAATGAAGTAATTAAAAATAGTATTACATCAAAAGTGGAACGATAAAATATTGCTCTATTAATTATAAGGAGCAAACCTAATATTTTTCAAACTAGAATAAATATATTTTTTATCTTGATTTTTCAATCAAGATTAAAAATAAAAAGGAGTAGAATAATTAAATTCTATTTCAATTAAGAATGTAATTAATGGAACTAGTATTAGAATAATTAAGGAATCTGAAGAAATAAGAAAAACCTTTCTTTGGTTTTTATTGTTTCCTTTAGAGTGCAAAATCATTTAAAAAAGTTGCTTGTTTTTTTATCTGGTTTATACTTTGTGAATTGTTTTTATTACTTAATTTTTTAAATATTTTATTCCTTAAAAATTTATAATTTCTCAAAATTTTTCGGTTAATTCACTGTTAACAACCTAATAATACCTGTCACACTTTGGTAAAGATATAAACAAAATTAAAGGGAATGATACTAAATTTGTCTTGTTACAAAGTGTGTTTGCATGCCACCGTGCGCACTCTTGTTTTATATAATTTACCTTACAGCTAATAAATAACAAGTTAACTTCCTTGCTAGAGTTTTGTAAACGACTAAAATTAGTATTGAGATACCATTAAATTATAACTGCTAATAATTGCCTTTACCTATGTTCGTCGACAGCAAACTAAATGAAAATACAAATATATTTTCTTGTTTTATATATATATATTTTTTTGTTTGTATTATTGTAGGAGTTTTTAAAAAATATTATTTTTTGTACATACTTTCTTGTAAAATGTTACATCCCTACAGGGATAAATTTCGATTTTTTTTTAACAATAGTTGTTATAGAAAAAAACTTTCAATGTTTCCTTACTATTATTTAATATCGCGAATTTTTTAAGTAAATAACAAAATTGACGATACTCTTATAATTCTCGTGGTAATAATTTTTTTATAACTACTTTATTCAAGCTGATATTTATAGAGTAACGGTTGCTAGGTACGATCGTAGATCGATAAAGGAATGAATTTTACGAAAACAGTGTAAAATATTTGGAAAATGTAGGTAAACACCTATACAAAGTTTGTTCGAGTAAATCATGACCAAATTTATCATCTCTAAATTTTTGAAGTATTGCTTCAGGATAAGTAAGAAACACAAATTATTGAATCTCCAACTCGAATTTTAACTTTATATTTAGGATATTTTTAAAGCATACCTTGTAAAATCTTTCAAATTGTTTTTTGTAGTGACAAGTAATTGCAAAAAAGGACTGATTGAAAGAAGCTGTAAAAAAGAGTTAATGGATTAGTGGCAAAATAATATTTTGAAAAAGACTGGATCGCTGAATATTCATCTACATTGGTGACGTTTAGATTAAAAGTAGACTAACATATGTAGAACATAATAAATGTATTTTTTAATAACTTAAACTGCTAAACGTGAAAGTGTAAGTTTTTGTTAGACAATATTTATGAACTTATTCTATAAATATTAAATTATAATAATGAAATTTAAACGTATTAATTAAAATTAAAACGTGTTCCCTTAGTTGTATTAATTAAAATTAATTTGACCAAAATTTAATTTCAAAAAGTGAATATTTACAACCATAACAACTTTATTCATTCATATCCTATGTAAATGAAACAGGAGATCATTCTGTACAACAAATCTTGTAATAAAAGCTGGTTTTAGTCGTTTTTCCACTGTGCAGGTTAAATAAAAAATGTATTTACGTTTTATAAGCTTTTTTAATAATCTAATCAAATTAACAAGTATTTTATTTACATTCCGAATAAGGGAAGAAATCATAAGCTTAAATACATAATAAAATTTGGATTTTTTTCTTTTGATCACATTTAAAGCTAAGAACATTTGTTATGACAGAGGGTATTGAACGTTTAAATTTTTTAATAAAAAAAAATTTTCCAGATTCCAGTAGGAAATCAAATAAGCAGGCAAATTATGAACGTTATACCAATTTTTTTTTTTTCAATTTAATTTGTAATAGGAAATTAATTTTATGATGTAATTTTAAAATTGTTATATATATATATATATATATATATATATATGACCTCTCTGCACGTAAGGGCCGGGGAAGGACCTCCACATCCGGGTGCGAGCTGATGAAGGCGCTGCTGAACAGCTTAGCAAGGAGATTCTACGAAAGTAGAGGGCCCACTACAGCTCTGGTGTGGAGGGATAGTCTGGTAGGGGTGAGCACATCCACATTCTTGTTAAGATGAGATCCTAACGGAATTTCCTTGAGTTACGGGGGAGGCGGTGACGATCGACATTCTGTCTATGCCATAGGTGGTCACCGTGGCAATTCCCCGCCCATACTTACGAAAAAATTATTTATTGATGGGCGTGTTAGTATAGGATGGATGACCTGTAAGGTGATGAGGTGTTCTTTCGAAGATCCTTACTTCCGTTGTTGGAGTCCGGGCCGTAGGGCGAAGTCTTGTAGCGGGTTGGATCGGAGTGGCCACTGTTTCACCTTCGGTGAGGCTGGTCATCTGCGGAGGGTCTGTCAGCGGGAGGCACGATGTCCTTCCTGCAGGAATCATGGGCATACATCCGAGGGTCAGGGCTGTAAAGCTTCACCTGCACTATGAATGTGTGGTCCCTTCGCAGTACACCACAGACACCACGTCTGTGGTGTCTACGAGGGACAGCCCCGTCCGGGAGGAGGGGGATGTTCCGGCGTCCCGCCATCAATAATCGGACGAGGAATCCTTTGGAGAGGCACTGGGATGAATATAAGACCTTAGTCACGGTGGGAGATCCTTTTGCGGGCTTCGTATTAGAGGCCACGCATAAAGATCGGAGTCCCGGTCGAAGGATCTCTTGGGGTCCCCTCATTAGAGGCACGCCATTTAATTAAAATACCGAGTCCCGGCTACCTGGGTGGAATCGTGAGTTCATGTCGAGGTAGTTTGAGGCAATTGCAACCCTTAGAGCTGAATTTATGTTTCATTACAGGTCCTGCTCTAGGGGCGGGGTAAATGAAGATGATAAAAAAAAACACAGTCAGTTAACATATGTGCAATATTAAGCTGTAACCCTGTGATATTGAGTTGCACTTTGACAGTACAGTTCTTCAAATTTCTTCCTCAAGTTCCTCGAGTTCCATGAGGTAGATTGCGTTCAAGTCCCTGTTACGTTTTAATCTGTGCGTTGATGACGTCAACGATAGATACCGATTCGTTCAGTTCGTTCTTGCTCCTAATTACCAATTGTCGTATACAGTTGCAGTAGGGAGACCGGAACAGTAACAAGTAGTATTCCAGACATCGTTAGTTGTACTCGTATTTCGACAACATGCAACGTATTAGTCATAAGCGTAACTACTCATAAGCTATTCATGTGAATACATAAGTTTGTTATTCATAAGTGTAAATCAAGATTTATTATTCAAGAAAGTTTTCAGTTAGCGTCATCAACGCATATGGTACAGTTTTAAAACTATAAACAATCGTTTTATCATGACATGGTCTTCCTTTTATTCAAACACTATGCGAGTAAATCCATTTACTGTTTTAAGGTATTGCAAACATATATACATATTGGTCCTCCGTATATCCATACACCGTTTCTCTACATATCATCTTGGAATCGATTCAACTATTCTATATCTGCAGTCTTCTCCGGTTATTCAGTTCTATCGACCGATATTACCGTTAAATCTAGTTTAGACCTAGAACATTCCTAGGAACGTCTATGGCTACAACAATTCAAAATTTTTACTTCATCTTCTGGTCCTACCATCCATTATCATCACCCTAGCTCTTTTAAATTCCCCCTGCGATGATTTTCAAAGATCAAAGCAAGAGTCCATAGACTCGAGCTGAACACTATTGTGAGAAGCGTGATGCACTCTTTGTTTTTCTTTCTTTTGTAGGAGTTCTCTATATACTCTGCAACCCTGTAGTTGACTAGTGGTCCTGTTGACAGAGTACACAACTTAAGGAAGTATTTATGCCGTTCCATGGGCAATCTGTGGTCCTATGACTTACCGCACACTTGACTCAGCGGAATGCATATTGCTGGCAACGCATTAATTGTTCAGCCCGGCAGGCTTTCTCGGTGTTTCAACAGTAACACTGCAGTAAGCGATGTATTTTAAAATAAAAATATTTATTATCCTCTTGAGGTTACCAAAAAATGTTAATATTTGATTCCTCTGTTGCTTCTTGACGGACGTTCTCTATACTCCATACTCTACCGTCAAGCCCTTAAATTTCCTCCTTGAATATGTCCACCGCAAATGAGCTGTGTAAATTCTTGATCACCAACAGCCGCACACTATATTCATCCTTACTTACTACCATTTCAAAATATATATATAGTCGACTGGATGATTAGTGGGGGGGAGGGTCTGTGTTTGTTATTTTTCTGATTACCATAAACGCTTGTGTCCTCCATTGGAAGGTTGTCAAATCTGTACGACAAACGTAAGTCATCAGAGGCAGTGTTCATATTATGTTGCAACCTAGATATACGATGTACACGCACAGTCTGCCACTGAAAAAAAACGGCTGAGTATGGGTTGAGTGTGCAAAAATTACACCTTCATTATCATTTATGGAGATGTCTTTAAATAACTCCCGCATGACGATGTCTCTCTCTTCTTCTGTTTAGCCTGCGGAACTACCGTAAGATATTACTTAGAGGATACATGACGATGTCTCACCATCATCATTCGGATTAGCTGATTAATGTTTATATTTGACTATGGCCTGCAGGTTAACCCAGTCAAACAATTAAACAGAAATACATAAATGATGTATAAATAAAAATTCCCCTCCTAATATTTTTTCTCGTCCCAATTCAACTATAAGGCCAACGATAATTCGGAACACAGCCTTTTATTTCATATTTTATCAAGAAATCAAAACTTCAAAAATGATGATGTTTTGTTAATTTATTCTATATTTAATTACCTTTGTAATTCCTAAAGCTAATTTTCTTTTTCACAAATTTGATTATTTAAGTGCCTAATGCCCTCTTTTAGTATTTTTTTAAAAAGTTTTAATAAGTGAATCTTAATGTATTTAACAAACTATGTAAATGTATATGTCATTATTATAAATTAATATTTGAATAATCATATAAACAATCAAACCTAAATTATTATTTTATCTTCAACAATTAATACTAATTATTAAATAATATAATTTAAATAAATCTAACATGTAAACAATTTTTTTTTTTAATAGACGTGGAAATGTAAGGTACGACTACACGTGAAGACAGAATCGTACACCAGCTTTCTGAACTGATATTGCGAATTATTCATCCCATAATATAATTCACACTTATTTTGCCAGATTTTTTATGAAATTTAAAATAAAGGCTTGAAATTAAAATTGTTGAAGTTTTTACTAACACATTTCTAAAAATTAATAGTAATTTATTTAAACAAATATAAGCATTATATTAAACATACAGTTAAATTATTTAATTATCAATCTCTATTTATGTCCATAAATAACTTATCTTTTCTGTTTATTTTTTCAACAGAATATTTGTAAAATATAAAGCTGAAATCATGAGAAGAACGTTGTTTTGCATAACCGAATTTTACGATAGTAACAAATATTTTGCAAAAAACATGATTTATTAAAAATTATATTATGCAACAGTTAAATACGAGTACATATAGATATTTAATTATAACAGTCTTCCAAAAATCAGAAAATGTAAAACTTTTATTAAATTTTATAATTACCTAGCTGTTTTATTTAATAAAAAAAAACTTTTTTTTATAAATAACAGTAAATATTTATTGTTCTCTTTATTTTTAAATACTCGAATTAAATCGTAATATATTCTATTAAAAGTAAAATATTTATTTTAATATACTTGCGTTAGAATTTCTAATGGTAAGATAAATGACTATGAATTACTAACGTGAATACAAATATTCTATTCAATATAATGTACTCATAGATGTTTTCGAAAAAAATATAAAATCTAGATTGTTACGGTGTTTTTTACTTTCAGAAAAGTCTTCAATTTTGACATTAGGCTACAATACCCGATTGTATTATGTGATTTTGAGGTAGACATAACACAGTCCTTATCAACTACAGAATAATTCTGTGTCATTTATGATACAATAGTTAACTGTCAAACAGTAATGATTGATATAACAATAATGCAACGTACACATGACAGAATTAATTTATTTAGTTGATTCAGATTGCTGTAAGTGACTTCTATTTTATCGATTCTGTTTATTTTACAATCCAATTTTTATGGGACTAAATGCTAAAATCACGAGAAGAATTTTATTTGGTGAAAAATTCAGTTTAAGATACTTAATTCAATCTTATGAAAACACATATCTGTAACATTTTGAACGGTTTTTCATAGCTTACTCTCTAACGGTTTCTAATCGTTGTTATTAATATGTCATTAACTGCTATGTATATTGATATATATTTAGATGTATCTTTATAATGGAAACTTATTTGAAACGTACATCTATAGCGGAATCTTGAATTAAAGTACTGTATATTATTGATTCGGGAATTGTAATAATATATTTAGCCTATTATAAGGAGGAAAATCAATTTAGCTGACTATTCAGAAAATTGATGTATTAGATGAGATTTATAAATCATCTATTTACTTACAACAGCAGAATCAATGGAAAAACTATTATATAGGGAATATAATTTTACAAAAACTCATAAGGAGATTAAATTTGTTTCTCATCAGTAAATAAACCTTTTATGATGGGAAGGAGTTATGCATTTTTATTTGGTGTTTACTAGCACCAATATTTAATTATTACAAAAGTTAGCAATTATAATTAGTTGCATAGTAAAGTTGCATATTAATGTACAAAATGATATATAAAACTTACATCTAAAATTAGCTATTTGCAATTTTTATTAAATTAACATAAAAGAACGCTTAAGTATTTCAGATGATACTTTTTTTTTAACACGAATTAGAATTTTTCATTTTTACAGCAAACAGCAACTCATTTATGAGTTTGCCACCTCTGTAAATGTAGTTCAATTGAGCATAACTATTATTAAATCACAGGTATTTTCAATTTAAAGTCCATTCTCCATCTAATTGGTAATATTTTAACGGTATTAATATAAACTCATATATTCTCTGTATTTCATATAATCTCTGAAGAAAAAGTTGTTAAAAAGTGGTTGCAAAATCATATAATATTAAAAAGATGAAATGGTTTTATAAAAGATGAAATATTTATTTAATTAAAAATTTCCTATTTTTTTCATAATTACTTTAATTATAATTTTTCTTTGGCATTGATTACTAGTAAAATATACCTGAAAAACATTGGGAGTGAAAAATAAGGAAAAGTTGAAAACTTAAAAACAAGAAGCAAGTGTAATAGTAAAGATTTTTTACAAAATATAAACTTCTTGCAACTTGACTCAAACAAATAAAAAAAAGAAAATAGAATTTTATTAAAGAAATAAAATATGAAAATTAATATCTAAATCGTATTTCCTATATTCAGGACGTTTTACCATAGAATATGAGAAAACAGAAGTAAAGTTCTTACGTAATTAACTTGATTCTTATGTGATATTTAAAAGTATGTAAAATTTATTTTGTATTATTTAAATATTTAGATTATGATAATAACATTTCGTATTTGTAAATATATATATTTTTTTAATTGTAATGAAGGGGAATTTAAAAAAACCGAATGTAAAAGTTTATTAATATCTTAAAGCTTTAGTATCAATAGAGAAGTCAATTTTGTAGTTAAAATAATTTAGTTATTTATTCATTAAAAACGAAAATGTAAATAAAGTCGTCGTCGTTATAAGTTTCTTTATTTTATTACTTAATTAAGGAAACGATTAAAAGAATAATAATAATTTCCTGCAGATATTCACTTTTTTTGAAATGATAAACTAATCGAAAAGTTTCTTTTTTTTTATACATGGAAATACGTCAATACAATACAGTTTTGGAACTTATGTAATAACTTTGAACGCCTTTTATGTATATTTTTTTTTTGTGAACTGTAAAAGCAACTTTATTTAACCAGTTATTAAAGTTAAAAATACTTTCACAAATTTTCAGTTTTATATTGTATTATTTATAAAAAAAAAAAAAAAAAAAAAAAAAGAAGATAATTTGTAGGTAATTCGACAATTTACAGTTGAGAGTGTTAATTGGGTTAGATTTTATATAGATTGAAGTCGCGTGCTGTTGATTAATGCGCGTGTGTCGAGTCCGTGCTTTAATGGCCAGATTAGCAAGTGGAGATTTATGTGACACATAAATGCTGGGAGACGAATGGGTTCTCGTTCGCTGAGCACCTGATCAGAGCAAAGCTTTATTACACACAAGCCAATCACACAGAATAGGAAACCGTTCAAATGCACATTATTTGTACAGTGTGTATCAGCAACCTCTTGAAACTAATTAAACATTGTAAATTATTGTTTTGTGAAATACTGATCCAAACTAATCAAATCAAGCTAATGATTACCGGCATTATTCATTTAATAAAAATTGAAAAATTTCAAAAGAAAAATATTTTTAAATTTGTTTGAAGAAAAAATTAAAAAGAAAAAAATTCCGTTTAATAAGATTTGAAAAGATAGTGCAAGGTAATAAATAAATTTTCCTGTATTAAATTAATTAGTAATATTGCTAGTATAATTTTTTATTGTTTTTTTTAATTACTGCGTAGTACTGGAAGAGAAATTGTTTAACGTGTTCCTTTCATTACATTTTTTAAGTAAGACGTTTTTAATAAATAACAAGAATTGTTTAAATTCTTTTTCACCACCAGTATATTTACAATAGACTCCTTAAGTGGAACCATAAATAAATTGTGTGATAATAACAATTAGATAAAGGGTTGTTAATGAACTCCCATAATAAGGAAATCCATAACAAAAGTTATCAGTAAGCTATGGTCTTAAAGTTCATTAGTGATCAAACTTCACTTCGCAGTCCATAAAAACAAATAATAACTAATCATAAAAATAAAAAGTGAATAAAACCAAACAAAAATCAAGAGCAAGCAAAAATAATCATATAACATAATCATAAAAATCATACAAATAATCAGAGCTATTCGATGGAAAAATAATCTTGAATTTGACAAGAACAAAACAGAGCTATAAAAAAAGTAAAGAAGTAATAAAAACAATATCAGTAGATTTGGCGATGGTAATTGCTAAATGGTATTCAGTAGTCGCATAATCAAGCACATGGAGTCATTTAAATATTCGAACGTCCCAACTGTTATCAATCAGATTGATCGCAAAGTGGTTGATGCGATTTTCTAAATGTTGTTTATATTTAGCACTGTATTTTCTCACAATCTCACGAACCGTCCAGTGCTCCAGATATTC
>JAAAKQ030500257.1:0-10805 GCA_010016005.3 Zanna intricata | reverse complement strand
CGATTTTCTAAATGTTGTTTATATTTAGCACTGTATTTTCTCACAATCTCACGAACCGTCCAGTGCTCCAGATATTCACCATTCCGTTTGAATAATGGCATCTCCTCAATATTCCTCGTTATTTGTTTTGGTAGGGTTGTATGACATCTACTTTACGGTTACTTGTTTCCACCACAACTTCACACCAAAAATCCAGATTTGTAGAAAGATAGTTTTGTAAATCAGATCTTTATTGAACAATATGAGGCGGTGGGTTTTTCCGTAGCAGCCAATACATTACTGTATGTTTGTGTGATCAAGACACCCCTTCTTGGTTTGTATGAGACAGTCATCCCTTCTATGGCAAATATGAAATGCTTTGATTTATTTTAATTAATTTTAATCCTCCATTTTTCATTATCTCTTCTTTCATGTGCATACAACGTTCAACGCCTTTTTTAGCTCTGTTTGTAGTTCAATAGTAAATATAGAACTAAGTACATGCATGACCCAGAGCATTGCAAAGGGACACCCGTTCAAATGTCGATGAATTTCCATAATTCATCATTAAATCTTGCCTGAGCGAAACGTCTCACAACATATTTTCGTAAGTCAAGCTAGTAGGCTTGACGAACATTTAATTTCAATTTGTACAGGACACCAAGGAAAGTTCTGTTGGATATCTAAGAATGTCATCTAGCAGAATGTTTTTCTTCCAGACATCAACTGATGACGATGACGAATTTATGGAATTATTCGATGGTGGAATGGCCGTGCTGAACCAAAATATGTGGTTCGGAATTACGATTCCATGTCCAAATAATTTAGATATAATCGGTTACTAAATTGATTGTAAGAAGAAATCTCGTGTTCAGGCTTCCCTGGTTTCAAGATCATTAGTACCTAAGATATAGTCCATTCCGCTGGGAAGTAATATGTTCGCAGTTCAGCGTGAAGAAGGACTTTAAATTAGATGTTATCTTTGAAGGATAGCACAACAAGCATTTTGTGCCTCACAAAATCAAAACCCGGAGCTTTCTTCAGTCGCTTCTCTAGTTTTTAACTGCAGTAACGCCCCAATCGATATCGATTTATTCGGAAAGATGATTATTATTGGGGTTTCTAAGAATTCATTAATATTCAAGTCACTAGGACACTCTTCATCATATACTAAGAGAGTTTTGCCTACGTGTAAAGGAAATAGTTCTGCTTTCCCCTTATCATTTTTACCCAAGATTCAGTACGTCTCTCTAGTAGATGTAGCGTCGTTACAGATCGTCCTAGACACTTCGGTGCCTACACTATGATGCAATTCATCCAACCCTAATCATGTAAGAAAGATTTCCAATTTAATACTTGGATGTCTCGTCTTCAATACTCTTTCACAATCTCCTGAACCAACAAGCAGCTCTATTAAGAAGAGTTTTATTTTCAGGTCTCCTAAATTGCTGCCAATTTTGTCTTAGTTGCCGTTTTGAGCCAATCAGATCTACCACTTCTCTTGATCAGGTATTATCTTTAATCGAATGTATTTTCTCTGGTGTAGACACCAGATCGCACACCTTCCTACATGATCGTTATACAATATGTCATGTAGTCGAGATCTTCAGGAGTAACGAGTGGAAATGGGTTTATCAATTTTTTCTTGATCCAGTCAGTACTTAGAACAGATCCAGTCTGTTCGTTTCGTGAGTAGAATGAAAAATAAAAAAAATTTCAAATGCAAATAACAGATCATTATATTATCTTTTATATGATTTTCAAAATATCAACATTTACTTATTTCCTTAACAATTTTCAACTTATTACTTGTTTTATGATATAAGATTTGGTTTTATTTTTTTAAATTCAAAGAGAAAAATCATTTCATAAATTTTACGTTTCATAAAAACGTAAAAATTTATTGCAGTTATCAATAAATCACAGGATTAGCTTTTTGTATGGTAATATATATATATATATTCATTCTAAGCTTACTTAGTGTCTAAAATAAAATAGAAAATGGTTTACATAACTCTATTTCTGGTAATTTGCCAAGAGTATTATATAAAGAAATAGTATATCATGCTTAAAATATAACCGGATTAATATTAGTCATAGAGGGTTTTATTTAGATATATAATTCAATTTAAATTTCATGTTAATAAATTTTCTTTGTTCAACAGAGATTACATCCATATTTATACTGTGAAATGTTCACTACTGTAAACTTTCTAAATATAAGTTTCCAAATATACATTTCCTAATTATTTTTATAATAGAGAAACTCATCATACCTATTTTTCTCATAATAAACATATATTAACATTTGAATTATAAAATTTTGTAATTAAAGGATGGACCTTTAAAATAAAATCACATTTCCTATCTATATTACTTGGACACTAGAAATAGCCATAAAAAGAATGAAAATGAAACGAATGAATGTGGCTTAGATGAAATTTGTGGCTTTGAAATATTGGCAGCTCTGGTGGAATAGTATCATATAATTTAATACTGTTGTGACTTCTTTCAAAGTAGTAGAGGAAATAATTTCTGGAGAAAATCTTCTATTTCGATTTTACTATTTATTACTATTTACTATTACTTTATTTACTATTTACTTATTTATCTTATGTATGCAATATTTTTTTTCTTTTTGTACAAAAGAAAATATAAATCTTAGATTATATATTCTTCATCATAAAAATATTTACTAATTATAAAAGTTAATTAGGGAAGTATCCAACAAACATTAAATGGTAACGGATTTTAATGTTAGTTTTTATAATAAGCAGTTGTTTTTTTTAAATTATACTCTTATTTGAATGAAATTATTTTGAAAGTACTTAAATATTTATAGACGAAATTAATGACCTGTAAGGACAATTCACTGGTTTTTCCTGTTTTTAATCCCGTTAAACACGCAATAAATAAATAATTTCTACAAAAGTGAATATACTCATATAAAGAAGGGTAGTAAGATCAATAAAACAGCATAATTCCATACGATTTAAACACCAAATTTTAAAATAAGTGTTATTTATCTTCGTATATTTAAATATACTAAAAAGAAGTAACGATCTTTGCAATAAGGGATGAAAAATCTTTATTTCCCACGTTTATAATGTAAACTGTACAAAATCTACTGGATAAATAGAAATGTACAATAAACTAAATAACAATTGTACGTAATCAGGAAGTATTAAGTAAATTGAATGAGAGTTTCTAGAAAACATAAATTATAATTTATACTTTCTTTATACTTATCTTCATAAATCTAATCCTAAGCGTAAAAATGAGGGATTCGGAAACAAGAAATAAAGATGTTATTTTGAAATAATTTTTTTAATTTAATTTATAATGCTACCGCATTCAAATATTGGTAATTATCTTTTGTCCGCGAGAAAAGCAAGCTATTTGGTTCACATTAGAAGCAACAGCTAGGTAATCACATGAACTACTTAGCGATGAATCTCCTAGAAAATACTGAGGATGTCCGAGACTCACGTGCTGGACTGGGGAAGTGTGAGTGACTCTTGGACTGGAACGACATCCATTAAGTGATGAACACCTTGTCTTTACCTAATGAAGGGCCTAAATTCCTTTCATAAGAAATTATGTTACTATTTCATTTATCTTTTCCTTTGTTTTAATATATTTTTTAATTTGTTTTTAATTAGGTTTTACACACTTCTGAACTTTTTACGAAGTGAATCTGTTCAAGTGAATTTATACAAATGAAATATTGTCTTATGTATTAATACACTACATTATATTTATATCATATTGTCTTATTTATTTCACATTTAACTATTGTAGTTCGTATGTATGTTTTATTGAGGGGCTTCACTGGAAACCCCTCATCAAGTGCTTATTGTAATTCATTTGCTTATGGTTCCTTCTTGAAACAGATTGTAATTAAACGAATCGTGAAAAAAAAAATTACTATAGTAATTCAACTTATAAATGTTTGAATAAAGGTATGTATGAAATAGAATGCGACAAATTAACATAAATTCTGGTTATCTAAAATTAAAGTTGAAAAAAATCACATAAAGACATTTAATAATAATATACTTTTAAAATCGAAGCGTGTTTTAACCAAAGTTTTGGTTATAAATATACTCTTTACCATCTTTTTTTCTGACTACCATTAATTGTTTCCAAACATGACTATCTGCGTGAAATATATAACAAGAAAATAATCATTTTATCTTCAATGACTCGAGCATTACACTTATTACAAATCCCAGCGTCAGTTACAATAATAATTAAAATGAGTCTAACCACCAGTTACTTCTCTCTCTTTCTGTTTAGCGTCCAGCACCACCTTAAGGTATTACTTCAGAGGATGAGTGGATGTTATGTATAAATGTAAATGAAATGTAGTCTTGTGCAGTCTCAGGTCCACCATTCCTGAGATGTGTGGTTAACTGAAATCCAATCACCGGTGAACAAGAACACCGGTGTCCACGATCTAGTATTCAAATCCGTATAAAAGTAACTGCCTTTTTTGGATTTGAACCTTAGAACTGAAGACTTCGAAATCCGCTGATTTGTGATGATGATATTAACTATTACACCAATCTGGTAGGTTGCTCAACCATTTTTTATCCCCCCCCATCAAGTGGTCATACTCTTTCTCATTTTAGAAAACACTGAATCGATGCCTATAGTCTGTGCTTATTATATAAATTCCATCCATCCTCTGAGTACTTTCAACAAAAATACTCTATTAAAGTTTTATAATAAATTTTATAATTAAACAGAATACATAATAATTAAATTAAATTTATATAAAATTTATATTGCGGTGTAATAAATACGTAAATATCTTCTAGTATTTTCTGGCTATTATTTATATGGTATGCATTGAGTTTGTATATAGAAATTTCAAGAACTTTTACATATAGTAAATAAAATCTGAAATTATTTTTAAAACCCTAATAAATTCAGATTTTATTTCAATTCGATTAGCTAAAAACCATTTCATTACGTTTAGTGAAGAAACGAACGAAAATTGTAGTTTGTATGGAAAAAGTTTTTGTACTCGGTTTAATAACACAATAAGGAGATTGAACAGTTTTATTTATTGTTACAAAGATTCACAGTATCTCTTAAATTTGTTCTTCAATTTCAAATTATTTTTATTTTATTGCTTATTTATTTATTTTTATGGGGAATTTTATGAATTATTCATTCATAATTACTCAGCACTAGATGTTAAATGGAAAAATAATGGTCGATGAAAATAATGGTCGATTGATCGTTCCAGTTATTACAAGCTAGACCTATCTTGTGTTTACCTCCCGCTCTAGCCGGTAACCAAGCAACAAAGGCCGACTCTGACGCCCGCCGCCGCGCCGTCCAGACGCCAGGTTATAAATCCTCATCCACCTCAGACATTTCACACATCAAACCTCACCCTTATTCGCCTTCTTCAAATTCCTGCTGGTGCAAACTGCGCCACAGCAGTTTGTCTTCTTTATTTCGCTTTCTTGCAAGGATAATTCCGGATGAAACGTAAAAAGAATTTTTAAATTGATATCTTCGATGTCGTCAATATTTTGGAATATCCTTCATTGTCATAGTATTTTAAATTAATATTTTGTTCTTTTTTCTTTAATGAATAAAGCTTCGGTATCCTAAGCCAAATACATCTTTCTTGGCAAATGTAATTTTTTTTTCATCGCTTCTATACTGTTAGATCTGCAATAGTTTCAATAATTAATTTTCTCAATAAGAAATGTTATAGGTATACGTCTTTCATTTATTTCTTAGTCAGATCAATGGGTGGATTGTGCAAGAAATGTTATAAATTTGAAACTAGGTATCAATCCCCTACTACGAAACCTGATTTTTGAAATTTACGATACATAGAAAAAACTCGATAAAATAGATAAAATCTAGATAATCTGATAATTTAGATAATGAAGAAAATATAGATAAATAAATAAAACTAGTTCCCGGACAATTCTGCTTACAATTTGAGAAATTGATTTTTCTTTACGGTTCAAAAATATTGTAAGTTACATAAATAAATGAATACTTTTTGAAATGGATTCAAGAAGTCGATAAATATCTTAAATTGCTTAAGATATCAAAAGACAGATGGACAGATCTCTTTACTGCAGGGTGATTTCAAAAATTAAGTTCCAAGAGGAAAGTAATATCTTAAAAGCTTAGCATGGACAGTAGAAAGAGAAAGAATGATCAAGTAGAATGATTAAATATTGAAGATCAGGAAATAAAATGCTGTTAATCGTGCCCCTTTCTGGTGGTCCAAAGAAAAAAAATTAATATTTGGTGATAATTCTTATTCTAAATAATAATAATAAACTTATAAATTTTTGTTAAGAATTCTTTCTGCAATACTTAGGCTGCAGTGGAACGTATAAGATATCTAAACACTCATCTTCACAAGCCAACACTGCCGAAAAATAAATAATATCGTTTAAAAATAAGTCTTTGTTACTAAAAATTAACAAAGGTTTATTTATTTCCTTTGAAATTAAATTATTTTTTATAAAAAATATATATATATTTAAAAAAATCATAAATAAGTTTTTTTACAAAGTTTAGTTGGACGCAGCAAGAATGATAATATTTCACAATTTATTTAAATTAAAAAAGTAACTGTTTATTTCAAATAAATTAAGACCTGTATGCTACATTTGCTTACTTGAGTGAGTAGTATAAGGTCATTTCCTAAAACAGGGTATTCGGATAGCAAGGGACGCTAGGTAAATCGTATACGTTTGTTTTTGAATGTTATATGTTTGTTGGAGCAGTTTCTTCCGTTCAGTAAAATCCTATTACAACGAGAATTAGTATTTGAAGAGACCGCAAGGATTTTATTATCCTTTCTATAAAATTTCAACTCTGACCGCTCGCATTATGTTAATACCTCGACTGTCTTGTTTCCAAACCACAAAGGAAATGAGTTAGCCACCGAGAAGCGGCTGGAATGGTGCAGAGGGATTGTTAATTAGAGTGTAGTAGGCTGTCACTATCCAACGGACGGGTACTTATAGGGTGGCTGAAACTACATTTCGCCACGCTAGTACTAAACCTCTGTATAAACCCCTTGTCCTATGCAAACCACGTCATGCTTTCACACGCCTTAGCAGTAAACCCCTTCTTTCCTATTGCTGTATTAGCATTATAAATTGAACTCATTTCATTTAGGCCTATGCCATTATGAATAGTTAACAACCGTTTTAAGTAATCTGAATATTTACTAACAAACATTTGATGGTGTATATATGGTCTACAATTTCAGTCATTATTTCCTTATCACATCAAATTACGAGTCCTTTGATACTAATATCGATTGATGTCAAAGGAGAATAATAGTAATAGATTGTAATAGCTGTTAAATGTATATCGATTGCGGATTAATCGAACATTACTTGAAAACATTATTTGTTTGAAAATTACATTAATTTTCACATACTTAAACAAAAATAGAATTGAAAAATATAAAACTATACAAAAATTTCATATTTAAAACAATCTGTATCGTATAACTCATCACGTCTCATAGGATTATTTTTTTCTACTTATTAAATAAATTATGTTTCATTTAAGTTGACTTAAAAGTAATTCATTTTTTTTTTTTATTAAAATCAATATTAATTATATCATAACATTTAAATGTATATAAATGTAAGGAAATGAAAAGAAATTTATAAATATAATTTAGTTATAAAATATAAATAATAATATAAAATATAATATGTATTTATATAAAATATAAATACAGTTTCGAATTACTGGAAAATTTTCGTAAAATTTATTTTGCTTAAATCTACGTTATATTTAGTTGTGGTTTTAACATTAATCTATATTCTTTCAAGATTTCATATTATAAGAGCTGATGAATGCAGCATCTAAATGTAGAAAAAAATCATTTGTCAAGGCTTTTGCTAGTGAACATTAATAGTCATGTCATGTTAATCAATGCACGTCGATTAGATACTATGACTACTAAATTTTTCTCATGATAAAAGGATAAAAGTATAACATTATAGCTTTCACTTATTGAACACGTTCAGAGATTCTCCTTATGACTTTTTAAAATGATAAGCCTGTTTTATGTCTTTTGTAAGAGTTACTAGTTTGCTATGTAATGAGTATATATATATATATATATATATGTATATTAATTTATGTTTTCATAAAATAAATCTTACCGGTATTTATTAATTTAAGGAATATGGGTATTAAATCATTTATTTATATAAACTCGAGTATTGCTGGCCAAAATTTTATATAACTGTTGTCAATCCTAGGCATATTTAAAAAAAAAGGTTTTTTGTTTGAGTGTCCACAGAACGCTTGCAACTCCACGTTACATTATTTTACAGAGCAAATTTTTTTTTATGCATGCAGTTGACATCACATCTAATTGTTATTATAAAAATTCCTTAATTGAATAGGAATATTAGAACAATAAATTAAAATTATGCAACATTTTTTTTCCTTCTTTTATTAAAATAGTTTATATTTTAGATAACGTTTTTCATAAGTTTCTAAATTTGAGGGGTATGTAATATTTGAAAGAGAAATGTATTTCACAATAAAAATATGATAATAAAATAGTGTGGTAAATATATAAATCATATGCAATAAAATATAGGTAAAATTTTGATAATAACAAAGTGAGTATAATAAATATAAAATAATTCATAAAAAATAAAAACCAAATTCAAAATTTTATAGAGCTGCGCGCTTGTGCTCCGTGGAACAGCGGTCTTAGGGTTGGGACAGCCCCAATCAGTAAGGACACCTGAGCATCCCATCCCTTCTGAAGTCACCTCAGCTCAGGTGACTTCGATGATTGATAGGGGACTCCCTGCGGCACCGTATCGGGGTGGGGAGGAAAGACCATTATTCCGATAGCGGATTCACTTCGGGGTCCCTTATTTGAGGCAAGGCAGTGGCCGACGGGAGTCCCTTTTGGGGGTCTCCACAATTGAGGCATGATATTGTAAGACGTAGTCGTCCCGGTGAGGGGATTCCTTCTAGATACCCTTATTAGAGGGTACCACTGAAGACCGACTTCCATTTTTGTGGATGGAGCTTTGGGCATGGCATATCCTGGACCTGGTTTCCTGCCAGGGTGTTTGAAGCGATAGCACCCTCCGGAGCTGTTTTTATACTTAAGTGTGGGACTTACTAGTTATGGTGGGGGGGAAAATGAAGGAGAAAAAACGTTTAGAATAAGTAGAGTAAGTCAGAAACAAGCATCTATAAACTATTCTTATAGTTTAGTCTAAGTTTCAGTGTTTCAGTGTAGGTTATTGTGTATTATATTTTTGTAGATCTCAATTTACTGTAGTAAAACTTCTACTATAAACTTCGCATTGTTTGAAGTAGGATTGTATTATATACATCATAGGGTTTTTTTTTTTTTATTTGTTTTGGCTGACACCGAATTAAAGAATAGTTATTTGTTGTAAAAATAGTTATAAAATTTAGTTGATAAATAGAAATATAGTTACTTTTAACTTTTTAGTTCTATTATTTTTTTAAGTCAGTCAATTTTTATTTTACGTAAATTACCATATTTTATCATTTTTAATGGTATCTATATATATTTATATTATATTTAATAGTATATTTAACTATAATATATTGTAATTTATTTATTACATACATTGTTTTATAATTAAGATATGAGTAAGCCCATATTTTGTAATATTTTTAGTGCAAATGCACGCTTAAATGAGATAGCGACGTTTAAAGTAAATTTGACAAGAATGAATAACGATTTATATTATTGCACAGTTATAATTTTTCATTTAAGGATAACACACTTTTTCACCATTTTATATAAATATTAAATGTAATTTTAATATTTTTATGGGATTTAGAGAAATGTAGCCATTGAAAAAATTTTCAATGTCGTTTTCAATGATTGTTTAAGGATAATAGATAATAGAGAAAGAAATGCCATGAATATTTCTACGGAGACTAAACAACGATAATGTAGACTGTTATTATTATTCTAGTCATTCAGGGAACAGAACAACACAGTACTCGTGCGAGCGGTCAATGCTAAGGGTGTCGGAGCCGTTCGGTTGTTTTGTATTTTTCCTAAGATCATCAAATTTGATTAAAATTTATATGTATACTATACGAAAGTATTCTCTTTCGATAAAAAAAAATTATCAAAATCGGTAAGAACGTCAGAGGTATTAGGTAACATATATTTAAAAGAAAATTAACAGTCATTAACTGTCGATTTGGTAACTTCCTCCTTTTATGATGTTGGTTAACAAATACAAATCTGATAAATAAATAATTAGATATCTTCAAGATTCACTTAAAATAAATCGTTAGATTGAAGACGTAAGTAATTATCATAAGCTATTTTTATACAGAGTGTCCCAGGAAGAAACGGAGAAACTTTCAGGACATGATCTATGGATAACAATGATGAAAACTTTCTCTGTTTGGAAACGCCTCCAGTCAGAGAAGGAAAAGCTTTCTTTTCGAGTTACGCAAGCAAAAGATTTCTCCAAGAGAGTTATTTTTATTAAAATAGCAAATACTATTGAATTTATACAAAAGCATACCGAGATGATACAGAAAGCAATGATACTGAAGGTACAGTTATGGGACCAATTTTATCCTATTTTCCGGATAAAAATTACATAAAAGAACCAACAACTTTACCCGCCCCGGTCTGAAAAATTACAGTAAAGCTTCTTTTTATTAGAAGAGCAGAAGTCTGAGCGAAATCTTTCGCTAGCCGTAAGTGAAAAACAAAGAACATTTTCAGACCTGTGTTTACCTGTATTTTTTCATTATTTTCACCAATAAAAGATACCCTGTAA
>JAAAKQ030500235.1:6096-20510 GCA_010016005.3 Zanna intricata | reverse complement strand
GGTTACTTATTATACAGACCCTGTATGCAAGTATTTGAAGTAATTTTACAACTGTTTTATTTTTTTACCGATCAGCCCTTTCTTATGAACAGCACCTCATATATATATTGCTGTAACCCACATTAACCAAAATAGAAACTCATTAGAAAATAGTTACATGCTAATGCGCTTACAAATACAGGAATAAAAAAAGGGAAAGCCACCACTGTGGCTACATTTGTTTAAAACAAAATGAGTTTAAAATAAAAAAAATAAAAACCTGCTAAACACTTACAAAGAGGTAATAATGGATGTGCACTGATCCGACGAATACCATCCACTCTATGTTTCAGTACCTGCACCAAATAACACAAATTATAAAGTATCCTTAATTATGAAATAGTTCTTAATTTAAGAAAAGAGCAACTTCAAAATAACAGTTAAATAATAAAAATATAAATTACACTTCTTTCTTTTCATAAAAAAAGTAAGATTTTCCAGATAATAAACAATTATACAGTTTTTAAAATCAGATTAGATATCAGAAATAAATTGGATAACATATGTTTGTGACTACGCAATAACTATATTTATGTTTGCATGTGTTAGAGTGTAACAAACATTACACTGTCATGCAGAACCCCTTATTTAGTTTAATTAAATCAAACTAAATAAAGTTAGATCTAATATATATATATATATTAATAATACAATTATATAATTAATTATATAAAAAATAATTATATAATACAATTATATATATATATATATAATTGTAATGATTAAAATAAATTACTTCAAAAAAAAAAAAACTTTATGAATTCAGAATTACTTTCAAAACAAAACTTTTATTATATCAATAATTTTTTTGTTTTAATATTAAGTTAAATAATAAAGATTGTCATTAACTTTATATGTCATTTTTTGTAACTTCCAATCTGAAAACATTGGATGCTATAAAAAAAAGGTAATAATTTTCATTACATCTATACACTAATTTACTGTATCATTGTTTTTATTACAAAGTAAATAGTTAACAAATCTTTACAAAAGTTTATTGCCAGTACCATGAAACACAAAACTTAGAAAAAAAATAACAGAAAGAAAAAATTACAAAACAATCCAACAAAAGCTGAAAACTGATAATTTTTAATAAGAACTGAACCTTGATAATTTATAACAGAACTTTCTTAATATAAAGTATGTAAAATATTTTCCGGTTTTGCAACTGAATCCAAAAATGAGGAGATTCTTACTTTTATCGATTCATTTTTTTATATGCAAGTTTTGAGATTTAATTTTTATCAAGTGTACTTGGTTTTAATTCTTTTCTAGTGTAGTTAAGTTTTTCTCTAATGATCCAATAATAAATTTCTTTCAAACAGCTTAAGCAAAAGCTTTTTTAAACAAAAACTGAAGTCATATAGAAGATTATAAATATTTTATACATTTTTTTCATTTATGTAACTGCTAATTACTAGATTGATTGTTAGAAAATCATAAATAAGTTTATAAGCATCTTCATATGAAACTTCGGTAAAATTGTTTAAAAAACTTGAGGTAAAAATTCTTCTTCCCATGTTTGACAACAGTCTTTTGATGCTACTTTTCTGTTCTTTTTTTATTTTTATCCCAGTGCAGGTATCCTTTATCTAACATCCATAATAATTCTCTCTTAAAAAACAAACTTAAAAATTACACTAAAAAGGAAAGAAATAGTTAAAATTTAAACAAAATTTTTTATCTTATGAAGTCAGTGCGAAATTAAATACTGGCAAATGTTTTGTAGTAATTTATTTTTTATTGGGTAGAGTTTAAAAAGTCAGCATTTAAAATAATTGTTTCCTTTTTAGAGTTTTTTTTGACATGGGCTTACTTCTCTATAATTATTTTGGTAGAGAAGCATTAAACATAATTTTTAATAAATAGGAATATCAATATTTTTTTTACAAATCAGCACAGTAATAATCAGCAAGGAATATTCATGTACTCAATATAAATATTAATAGAAAATTATATCTTTTATTTATTCATACATATTATTCTGGGTAAAAATGTTCTTATATATAATTGCGATTATAATAAATATATATGAAGTATTAACTATTAAGTTCTGGTGAATTACAAAACAGATTGTTAAGTCTCAGTTTAACGTGAGGTAAATTCACCAGGAATGATTTCAATTTAGACAATCTGGACAATTTATAAACTATAATATAGATACACACACATACATTATTAGTAATGACTGTATAAAAACATTCCTTGTAACAACTGACACAATGTAGTAGTCTATATATTTAAAAAAAATTTTACAATGAAACCAATAAACATGCAAATAATTACATTTATATTACAATTACATGCATATTTACTAGTGACAATCCTATTTACAGAAAGTAAGAATCAATTAATTCAAATTTAACAGTCTAATTTAAACTAATATGAAATTTCAACCTGGAGAAAAAAAAAAGAAAAAAAAAATACTATTAAGAGCTACACACTGTGGAGATGTCCAGATTACAAACTAGAATGTGAATAAAGAAATTATTTATTTTAATTAATCTTTTTCAAATACTCCAATAAAAGCACTAGCTTGAATACAGATCTGCACATAAAGTTGGTACTTTGGTTAATTTGGACTTTAATAAGATTTTTTTCTATCTTTTAATTTAATGATTATTATCATGTTTATAGTTTTCCTGATAAAATTTGGTATGATAAGAAAATTAAACCAATGAAGATAACACATTAAGTAAAACAGAAATTTTTAATACTGATTCTGTAGTAATTTTTAAAACTATCAACTGGCCTATTTAAAAAAAATACACATTGATTTGTAATCAGAAATCTTTAGGAAAAATGTTAATTTTTAGTAACTTAAAAATATTAAATTAAAAAACTGTCTGGTCAAAATTGATAAACTATAAAAAGAATAACCATGAAAGAATGCTTTTTCATGCTTTTTTTGTAGAATCCGGTGACCTATAAGTTTATAAATATTTAAATAAAATCTAAAACATTTCTGTGTTATCTGGTAACAAAAGGTTGAATTTTCTGGTAGAACATTATTGTTAATGAAGAAAATCACAGCCTCCATTAAGGAAACTGATGAAGATGATATTTTGCAACATTATGATGTTTCAAGGATTGTTGGGGATGGTCACTTTGGATAATACAAAAAAGGGCAATTTCTAAAGTTAAAAGAAACTAAGATGAGGCCAAAAACATTCTTCGTATATGAAGTTTAATAATTTAGCTGATAAAAGAGGTAGAATATGAATCTAAAATTTTCTTTCACAAGGATTTCAGAAAAATTTGCATTGAAGCATACTACACATATGCTAGCTAAAAATAATTGTACAGAAAAGAATAAAATATATTAATGTATTTAGTCTGTTTCTCACACTTTGTTTTAAAATTTCTGTTTTCCCATGCATATAACCATTGATGAAACAAAACATATTTTATTCAAGCGGCAAGGTATAATCCTAATTTCACAAAAAAATTATCCAAATTCTCCACATTTGGCATGCTTGGAAGACTGATTTTTCAAATGAATGTTATTTTTTTTAATTGTCTAGTAAAATATTATTATAAAAATAACATTTTAATAAAAGTGACATAGGAATTTGTATTTATATATAACTTTAAACATAATTCTTTATCAATTATGTAACATATAAGGTCAGATTTTGTTACATCATAAAGTTCCAATTTCTTTTGAATGGGTATGTCACTAATGTACTGAACACAATCCAACTGCTCAAATCAAGTTGAAAGTTCATCTATTGTTGAATTTATGAGGCTGCTCACAGAGTTATCTCATCAACTATCTAGGTTGGTTGCATAAAAACTTTGCCATTGGCCTTACCTATTACTTGCAATAATGCATCATGAGTTTATCATCATTGTAAGTTGAATTATCACTAACTAAATAATATAATGAAAATTATACTGAAATAAAACTGAAATTCTGGATCATATGTATCGATGAGCCATTCATAGATATCTCTCTCTTCTTCCTTCACACTTCTCTAATGTCTGAATTCTTTTTAGTAACTGGAAAATATTTTCATTTGGTTCTTCAGTACCTAATTTGTGATTCAGCATTATATCACATGCAATACAGTATAGTGTGTACAATGCATTGTCACACGTCTGATATTTTTATTTATAAGTATATGCAGGGCTTAACTGTACATATTGGGCAGTGTTTTTCTTAAATATAGTAGCTTGCTTACTTCTCCTCTCCTTAATTTTACCCTCATACAATGTGAAATTATCAAGGTTGCAGTAAAATTTATATTAAAAATTGAATGTAAATGTTTAGTGACATAATAACCAAAACGTACTAAATGAAATAAAAATTAAGTAAAATTAATTATATATACATATATTTATATATGTGTGTGTGTGTGTGTGAAAATAATCAGTTTATTAAATAACTGAATAAATTTTTAATAATTTATGGTAATTATAATCACAAATATAAACTTCTCTTTGTGCAGAATGACACTGGCAATTAAATACTGAAGACATAACAAATATTCTTAAAAATATTGATTTAAACATAACAATTTTTTTTTTTTTAAATATAAAAACACAATATGATAAATACACAAAATCTAGACAATATTAACAGTTTGCAATGAACAATAAAAACATTTAAAATGAATTGTGTTTGATGCACGGCTATATACATAAAGCAAGTGAGCTCAATTATGATGGGATGAAAAATTAGGCTAGCTACAAGAATGAAAAAAAGCAAAAACAAGTTTAATAATGATGCACATTACTACTATATACAAAATCAAAACTGAAAAAAATACCTGAAAAACCAACTTTAAAGATTAAAGTAGAAAAAAGTTAAAAAGCTGTTATCTCTTCATAAAATAAAGATGTTGTAAACAAATGTAAAATTGGAATATAATCAGTATTCATATATGCTTGTCATCTAATAATAAAAATAGCTCTCAACTTCAGGGGATTGGGATGTTTACAGAGGGTTTACTCTATAAAACAACTATTCACTTTTTATTTAAAGAAACAAAATAAAAGTTAGTAAACTATTTGTCATTCAGAATTATCATGCTTCAATTTTTTTTCTTCCCATAGCTTTCTATCAGTTACTTGTAAAAGGATTTACAATAAAGTATTTGTAATAATACAAATATTTTAAAGTAACATAATGATTATTTCTTTAAAAACATAAACTTTGTTTTAGTATATCCTAATGATGTCCAATAGTAAAAAAAAATTGAGAAACGATGATGAATAAATATGAACAGACATTTTTCAGATTCAATAATAGTAATAATTATGCCATTATACAATAACACAAGATAAATTTTTTAAGTGTTAATGTATGACAGAATATGTTGCACACACAATATAAAAAAAGTTCAAAATAAATGTGTACAAAGAAATTTAGAGAAGAAAATATTAATAGTTTCTATTTTTGAAATGAAATTTTATAATATATTTATAAAAGAAATCATTCTAAACAATGCTTATATTGTCTCATGAAAATTATTTCTAATCTTCTTGCTTAATAAAAAAAGTATCAATAAAAGTTTATAAAATGAAGACGTAATATTAATTTAACTACACAATTAATTAAATATACAAAAATAAAACTATAAAAGCATAATGCATAAGCATACAACGCATTACTAATTTCAACACTAGTCTAAAATTTGTGATTCAATTCCAACAGGAATTTGCAAAAAAAAATCTAAAAATAAACATGCAGGAATTGATTAAATTTTTATGATGAGTCAAAAAAAAAAAAAACTGGAGGGAACAAGCTGTAACAATGTTAGAAAGGCTAATGCCTCAACTAGTTAGTAGTTCTGGCCTTTTTCAGTTAGCCAAGTGGTGTTTTGTATATATCGCAAACTGAACTAGACATGTTTTTATCACATGTTAATTACTGTTCTGTGATACTGCTATGAATTCAAAATTAGAACAATAAGCCAGTGAGAAATTCAACATGAAATTAGAGAAATTGACCACTGAGGCTTTTCTTTGAAGCCATTGTTAACAATGAAAAAATTGAACCTAATAGTTGGAAAAAATTATGATAAAGAACACTGGAATGTTAGTGAAGGATGGTTAGATGCCACCTTGAACATATATGAATTCTGAAAAAATTAAGGAAATTTTGATTAACAGTTTGTTTCGATTGCACAAAAAATCCGGTTAACATAATTGGAATATAATCGAAGTCAAGTAATCATTCATTATAAATAATTTGAATATGCACTGCTTTGACAACACTTCTGTCTGTATGGATTCAAATTCATAGTGGATTTTTTATATGAAGTATAAGAAATTTTGAAACCAACTAATGGTGGTCATGCTGCAACCTAGTTACCAGATTTAACTCCTAGTGAATTTTTAATTTTCCTAAGTTAAATTTATGTTCAAGTGGTGGTGCTTTGATGTGGATTAGGAAACCTACAGAACAGCACAAATATTCAGTAATAAAAATTCAAATAGGATAGGTTTTGATACATATAAGTCCATCCACTTAGGAGACTGACTTACGAAGACCAATTCCACTGATTTGTGGTGGCAAAAAAATGGAAAAAGTTCAATTTTTTTGCCACCACAAATCAGTGGAATTTTCAGGGTGTTAAAAAAAACTGTCTCAAATAGTCTTTTTTCCAACACCTGTATGTTTCTATAGTTTACTTCAGTTTCATTTTTATGATAACAAGTAGTAATGAAAATATGAAAAATTGTATCAGCTCACTAAATTCAGATCTGCAAAATTTATTCCATTATTAAAAATCACAAAAAAAAGTTATCATCTGTACATTTGAAAACAAATTTCACAAATCTATCTTTTACTAATATCATGGATCATTTTTAACCATTGTATTGTTTTATTTATAACTGAGAATTATGTGAAAGTTTAATTTGAATTGATTTACTATCAATGATATTGAATTTTCACTTAAATTGGGTAGTTGCAATAAATATAAAGTTCTTTTGCATACAGTAATTACATATTTCTCTACATAAACAATTAAAAAATTTTGAATATGAAGAGACTAACATTACCTATAGTTTTATTTGTAATGGTAAAATGAGGTAGTGTCAAAATGAAGCCTCTATTGTTTTCTGTCTATATTTTAAATTATTTTCTCTATATCTCTGATTTTCAGCCCTAACAAATATATACATCATCTGATTTTGAATTTATTTCTTTTCATCTATATCATTTACTGGAAGTAAATAAATCCATGAAATATACACACACTTATTCATTTTACATACTCTAAAGGATGGAGAGTATTCGGTAAATGTAGGTATTCAGTGATAATAGAAATGGAATTCATTTCAGCAGTAACAATGAGAAATTAAATGAATTTATTAAATTTCATACATTAACTCAAAAATATAAGGATGAGATTTAGAGTTTCAATAAAAACCCTCAAAAAAGGTGCTGAAACACTAATTAAAAAAGAGGGACATTTAATGATAAGAAGTACATAAAATATTTCATGGTTTTTAACATGAAGATATTATTAATTTTCTATCATTTTAATTACTAATATAATTTTTCTATGCACTGAAAAATCCAGTAAAATAATAATTAACAAATAAAATTGAAGCCATCCTTCTCCAGAAAGTAAGTAGTAATTTTAAAATATTTTACTTAAAAAAATTTAGCAGCTGCAGAATTAATGAAAAAAATGAGAGAAATACACAAATATTTTCAGAATAGAGTATGGTTATTGTTAAAATAAAAATACTAAGTTAAACTATAATGTAGATTTTGGGAATTTATGTTTCACATCTTCAATATAGCTAAACAAAATTATATTAGAGTATAAGACAGTCTAAAATAGTAAAAAAAAAATATAAATTCAATAGTAATATGTCAAACGTTAAAATTGCTATATTCCATATATTTATATAGTGCTTATTTGAATTACATAAATTTTTTTCATCAAAACATTTTTTATAATTATTTTATAGCACGCATAAGATAAAGTATATCACAATAGCAATGAAACATATTTTATAAATATATATATAATAACCAGTACAAAGAGAAAATTTGTCAAATACAAAATCCTGCTTACCAGAACACAGAAACAAAAATAGTAAAAAAAAAAAAAAAATGATGTAAATAACATTACATTTTTCAAAATTTAAAAATACTATTGTTCAATACAATATTTGAGAACATGGTGCATAAATACTTTAAACAAAATAAACTAAAAATATAGTATAAAAGGAAACTACAATGATGTTTAACAATTGCAACAGTTATAATATTTAACTGAAACAACTTCCTTCAACATTTAGACAGTTAGTAAAATAAAACTACTAAACAAATTCAAACTACTGAAGTTGGTGAAAAGAAGAAACAAAAGTACTATTTCTAATCAAAGTACACTAAAATAAAAGATAATTGATAAAATTCTACTGATTTTGTGTGTACTAAATAAAAATACAATACTGTGAAATTAAAAAATAGGTACATCGATTTATCTCCGCACATCAAAATTAATGATTAATCAAATAATGATAATACTGCTCACCGGCTTTAGAAGATGTTTGCTCCGATCAATGACAAATTGACAAAATCGAGGGTCATGTGACCCAGGGAAGTTTAATCCTTTCATCTGATACAGCAGCAAGTGCAAGCACACAAATAAAATACACACACACAATATAACATACAAGGAGCATATAATATGTACATGTACGTAGCAAAAATAATTAACACACACAGTTAATATTAAATTCCTAACGTAGGGTGAAATTACAGCAAATAATTCTCTTTTCAAAGATGTTATTTTACAAGTTCTGCAAAAACTGAAGCATTTACTTATTACAGTGTAAATACAGTTAATGCAAAAATGAGTATAAAACAGTATGACATATCACATCTTTGGAGTGCATTTAATTCTCAAAAAAAACTTTTTTCATTCATAAATAAATTCACAAACCTCAAAAAAAACTTTTAGTATTTCTCAAAAAAAAGTTAAGAAAATAAATAAGCTTTCATAAATTTTTATGAAATGGTCAATATAAAAAATGAGGACTGAATTCAAGACTAAAGTAAGTAATAAAACAATTAATTTGGTAAATCGGTAAAAAATGTTTGTAGTGGAATTTTTGTATAATAAAAAACCAGGAAAAGGAATAGAAAATAAGAATTAAGTTGATCTATAAAATATCATAATTCTTTAACAACATTAATTGTAGCAGATACAATGAAAAAATTAATATTAAAATGTTTACTGCCTTGTAGAGGATTAGAAGCTAAGCAAAAGATTAGCAATCGTTTTATCAAACAATCTTCTTGTGCTGAATAGGAGCCTGATTCATTACTCCACTTCAGCATCCAAATGCTCTCAAGAGCTCTATTATAATCAAAACATTAACTAAATCGTTCATCTTTATTTATCGATTTCATAAATTTAACACTGTCTTTCCTTCTGGTTTTACCTTCTTTTACCAGAAGTAACATAGAATGCTTGGTGTATGGACAACCAAATCAGTTTTCAAGTTTTAACATTCTGCCACAACACTCTCTTCTCCGACTCATCTTAAACCTTTTTATTTTACATTTTTCAACCTACCTAATATTCAACATTCTTTGGAACATCACAAATCAAAAGCACCCTTCTTTTGTTTTGTGACTTTCTTGTTGTCCAAGCTTTTCAGTATATTTAAAATAATTTCCTTTGAATTCCTAGATTTATATTAGGTAACACACCAATATAAATAATAGACATCTTCTAGCAACTTCTAATTTATCACGAAAGTTCTTCTTGCTAAGCTACTTTTTAATTATACCTATGTTTTCATCCTAAGTAATTTACTATTTAAAAAGTGAAATTCTTCTACTTCTCATTTAATGGATAACTTCATAACTTGATACTACAGCTAAGTATTTCTTTTCAGTAACAATTTATTATTTTTGTTTTATTCTTATTTATTCTCAAACTAAATTTCTTTTCTATAAATGTGCTCACTCCAATCGGAATTGGTTCTAGTTCATTTTTGTGCCAATTAAACAAAGAATTAAATCTTAATATCACCAATTTCTTTCCTTGGATTGATGTTCTGTTTACAAAATTTTCAATCACTTCACTTATGTAGTTTATTTTTTTTACATATGTGTGAAGAAAATCAATGAAAATAGATTAACTCTCATGACGCTCCTTTCCAAAATGGAGTTTGCCTTTCTTCATCTTTTATTACTATTCAATTCTTGTACATGTAGCAAGTTCTCTTTTATTTGTTAATCAATACCTTTGATATAGCTTTTAATAGGATAACCACTGGTATATAAATCTGGGATATCCAATGGTATATAAATGTATATATTTTTTTATTCATTATTATAGCTATTCTTGTGTTCTGTTAAAAACATTCAGTTTTTCTTTCTATGAGGTGTGGCTGTGAAATAATGAGAATAATGCTACAGAATAACTATGCACGTGCCGAATCTGTATGATAAATATATTATATGATAATTTGTCAACTGTGTAGCATGAAGATTTCTTCTTCAATTATTGCCATTCCAGTTTCTGTAGACATATTAGTTTGGTCATAGCCTTCATTTGGATAACATCTGTTTTTTGTTTTGCTGAAAAAATAAGTGCTTTATAAGAATAAAGAATTGTTGTAAAATTTCATATGAAACTTGGAAAACCCACTACTGAAACTTATCTATTATTAAACAAAAGTACATGGCAATGAATGTTTATCATGTGCCCGGGTTTTTGAGTGGTTTAAGCATTTCCAAGATGGCCGAGAAGACGTTGAAGAAGATATCGAAATTCAAAACAATGATGATTGTTGTTTTTTTTTTTTCAATATTCATGGGATTGTGTAAAACTTTATAATTTTTATACTTTCTAACGAATTCCTCACGAGTAAACCCCCATCCAAAAGTCTAATCAGGGATTGACCACAGTTTTATTTCTTCTAATTTTAATGGTGGGATGTGCACTATAAGATGTAATCACTTATTTAAATTGAATTATTACATTTAATATAAAATTAAAGCTGGTTTTTTATACTATATACTCCTAATGAACATTTCTAATTCCTAAAAATTTTGTAGGATTCTGAGATCATAAAAGATGTGCCTAGGCACATGTCAAGTCTAAAAAAACATCACTTGTGAGCCTTAATAAAGTAGTACCAATAAAAAAACAGTTTTTAGCTGGACTTTTAACTAGACCATTGAAATATGATATTTTAATCTGAGTAATGGGTTAACTGAAATAAGGTTCAATTAATCTTCAGGAAATCTCTTTCATTTAGAAAGTGTTTAACAATATGAAACCTTGATGGATTATCATTTGGATAATAAATCAGTTTAGTTATATAATACACATTTAATAGCAGTTTCAAAGCAATTATTATTTATTAGCATTGATGTCATTTGCAACATACAGTATTATACTCATTAGTGTAATATAAAAAATGGTTAATTTCCACTGTATAATGAACCTGCAGAAGCAAAATAATATAAAAAAGGTAATACAGAAAAGATATTCACCTTCACCTTGATGAAAAGAAATTTAATGTTAAATAAAGCATAAAAATTAATAATCATAATGTTAATAATAAAATAATTATATAACACAAACTTGCATTGATTAATAGGATTTCTCTCTATTAAGTATTAGTTTAATTGTTAATATTAGTTTCATTATTACAAAGCAGTCATACTGTGAAGTGATAAGTGAAGAAAACAAGCCAGTGGTGCAATAAATTAGCTACATTACTGACAACAGACAAACACAGTTATTAGTGAAATGAAACAAAGAAAAACAATAAAGTGAGAAACATAGCCACAACTGACACAATAATACACATAAATAATATTTATCTACTATAAAATATCACACTGAAAATAGGAAGATATAACTTTTAAAGTAATAATAATATAAAAAGAGAAATAATTAAAAACCTAATCAATTATTACGTACAATGTAAATATTAATTTTTAAAGAAATATCCAATCAGCTACAACATTGATATCATTTTAGGATTTGAAATAACATTGATATTTTGGTTCTTATAACACAGGAGTTTTGAAGCTTCTTAAATGAAAGGAGATATGATGGTTTAAATAGTTATTTCTAGGAAGGAGTATATTAATTTGCTATCTTGCACTGTTTGCATTTTTTTTTTGTGGCTCTGAAGCACGTAAAGGATCACAGATACAAATGGCGAAACTCAGAGTTGGACTCTCTGAGAGTGATGATGTTCCTAGGATGGGAAGGTTGTTATTTGTTAAAACAGCTGTGGCTTTTTCAGGAACGTCTTGTATTAGGTCACCTACAACTTTTAATTATAGCACTAAAATACATGTACATAAATGTTGAATCAAGCAAAATTTCTTATCGGTTATGAGAATATTTAATTACTCTTGAATAAGTTAAATTAAAAAAAAAAAAATTAAATAAAAAGGTCAAATTAAAAAAGAAAATTTAAATAAAAAGGTTTAAAAATTTATTTTCACTCATTTTCTGTTAAATTTCAATGTTAAACAGAAAATGGTAAGTATATTTGCAATTTTAAATAAAAAAGCTTAAGAGAAATCAGATTTTACAGTAAAAAAAAATAATAATAAAAACAGAGGACATTCTGAACGATTATGTTGAATTGCATAACTGATAATAATTCTCAATTGTATAATCCTTTCCTCATGAAGTCTACCTTCTGATATAAAATTAACCAAGTGCAAATTTCTTGAATATTATTTCACTAACTTTAGGGACAAAAAGTAAAAAGACATATAAAGCATGATAAAAAAAATAAAGAGAATTCTAATTTTTATCAAAAAGAATTTACTTATTCTTCTATAGTGATATTGTTCATTTAAAATTAGTCCCCCAGAGATGCGTCAAACTACACCAGCATTCTTCCAGTCCTCAAAACATTTGTGGAAAGTATTTTTGGTGTAGTCTTAAGTTCAATCAGTGATTTTTCCTTTATTTCATCTTTCATCACAAATCATTGTCCTTTTAATATCTTAATCATTGGTAACAAGAAAAGGTTGCAGGTTATCATGTATAAAGAATATGGAAGCTGTGGCATCAGTATGGTGTTATTTTTGGCTAAATAATCATAAATTAACAAAGAAGTGTGAGCTGGAGTGTACCTACTGTAGCAGGTTTGACTAATTCTGAATCATCAGTGACGTCAGTTTACAATTGTTCTTTGTTGAAAATTCAAGAGTTTTGGAAACAAATTATGCTGCTACTCATTTCATACCTAAAATGCCAATTAAAATTGTTTCACACAAGCCTTAAGAGATTCTCATCTCTTCAGCAACTTCTCTAATAGTGATTCAATAATTACTGATCACAATTCCCTTTATTTTGTTGAGAATTTCATCAGTTGTAGATGTGTAAGAATGTCAAATTCTTTTGTTGTCTTCCATCTTCATGGGCATCTTGAAAAAAATTGTATCACTCGTAAATCCTTGGTGTCGACATAAAATCCTCGCCAAAAATCTTCGATAACATCTTCACCACTTCACTGCAATCTATTCCACTTTTAACAGTAAATTTAATGCAAATTCTTTGTTCCATCATTTTCAAATAAAATAAATTGCAACTCATAATAAATACCTCCTAATTGCTTCGCTACCAAATTTGAATTATGTGTCTGATATGGCTCAAAATATTTATTTACATCACAGACAGTGCTGCCATCATGTGTGGAAAAACTCAGTTGAAGACATAGAGCAAAATTAAAAAAATTTTCTTTATTTTTTTTTATCATAACTCTTACAAAAAAAAATTTCAGATTTAATTTAGTTATAATTGATCTAAAACCAAAAACACATGTTATATCTGATCAGAAATTTTTTTAAATTTTTTCTTATTTTTTCAAACAAACAAATCTTTTATAGAAAGTTAACTAGGATATTTTAAGTAGAAAGCAGGCAGAATTAGATAATAAAAAGCAGATATAACAAAGAAGGTATGTGTACAATTTATTTCTTCAGTAGTGATTTGTATAATGAAGGGAACAAGCAGAAGAGTGCACCTCCAACACCATAAAAGTTTTATACAACTGCAAATGTATCAGATACATAAATAAGGTTTTATACATATATAAAATCCTGCACTGTCCATTATAATTTAAGTGTACGTACTCCTTTTATCTTAAGTTTAGTTTTTTTTTTTTGTAAATAAAGTCACACAAAATATAATCTGAAGGCAATACATTATTTTCTCATTGCAAATAAAATTAATTCAGAAACAATCATAAATTAAAAAAAAAATTAAGTATTTGCTTAATGAGTAATCTAGGTTTCAAACTTAACAACTAATGCATTCATTAAATTTCAATGTAATTTTGTTATGGAAATATTTATAAATATACAGAAAATAAATCATTAACTTGTAGAATATATGTTTTAAAAGGTTTTTAAC
>JAAAKQ030500224.1:6413-20512 GCA_010016005.3 Zanna intricata | reverse complement strand
TCATACACATCATCCTCATTCATCCTCTGAAGTAATACCTTACGGTAGTTCCGGAGGCTAAACAGATAAATAGAGATGTGTGTATGTGTGTGTGTGTGTGCGCGCGCGCGTATGTCTACATGAGGATTTTTTTTAGAATAAAACAAATTATTCTGACTAATTTAATATAACCTTTAAAATAAGGGATTTAAACTTAATTGCTTATAAAGGCAAATTTATAAGGATTAATGGATCACTTTAACCATGGATTAATTTAATCCTTGCTCTTTTTTAATTTTTTTTTTTATATTTAAATGGCCTTTGCAAAAACTATTTGAGAACCCTAAAAATAATTACTATATAATGTTTTTCTTATTCTTTTTATTGGCTTTTCACGTTGCATATATATGCATATAGATGCATTCATATGGGACCATGCAGCAGATTATACTTTCTACATATATATATCTTATTGTATCTTCGTACAATAAGTTTTAGCATGATTCTAGAGCATTACAGGCAAATTTCAGCCTTTTAGTTCAAGAGGTTTCGAAATGTTGTTAATACTTTTAATAATAACTATGCATTTCCAAATAACTAACCAAATATTACAGTTTAATCTCATTCATTGAAAAATCTCATTTTTGTTTAATTTCATTTCAAGACCTGCTCATTTGAAATTTCATCGACCCAATGAATTTTCGATATCTCTTTGTAACATCATATTTTAAAGGTTTCTATTTCATCATTTCGTTGATTTTTCTATTTTTATGTCATAAAGCTTTCCAATCCACGCAGTTATTTTCAAAGATTTTCTTCAAGTTATTTGATCATCTACATTTGATACTAGCAAATTTATTCTATGTGACATTTTGATTTATTTTTTTGTACAAGTAGTAAAGAAAAAATGTCCTTTGAATTCGAACTTCGTTCATTCATCGTTTATAATTATAACAATATTATCTAAATAATAAAATTTATCAATTTTTTATTATATTATTTCCTTATCTTAACATTCTATTCTTCTTTATCCTCCTCTCTGTATTTTTTGTTACCGTCTTCTTTATTTTCAAATTGAATTCTCCTCTGGCAATAAATCGATTCTTTTTCTTTTTTATTTTGCATGAAGAACAATGTCATCAGTAAATTTTAACACCTTTATTTTTGGACAGTTACTCCGCTCTCAAATCTTTGTTTCAATTTCTACTTGTACATGTTTAAAAGCAATAGCAGACTATATAACTCTGTCTCCTTCCTTTCCAAACTTAATTTTTTTTCTTTATCTCCTACTATTATTACTGCAACAAGTACTTCCTACTGATTACTGCATACAAGTTTCCTTTTTCTATATACCGATTGACTTTTCTTGAAAATGTTTTAATATTTTTCCTTTTATGTTAACTGGATCGATTACATATCCCATCGTTATGGTAAGTTGTTAAGTCGATCTAAGTAAATAATTTTTATAATTACCAATACATCGATTATAAAGCTCGACAAATAGTTGTTTGAATTAAATATATTTTTTGCTTTGTCGCATCGATAATTTATTCATTACTATTTTCAATATAACAGAGTTTGTGGGTGTGTGTTTTTTTAAGTACTTGTTTTTTTTTTCATAATTTATGATAATTATTTATTTATTTTAATTTATTGTTTAATTATTTATTATTATCATATTTCATATTGTTTAGTTTATTTACTCAATATAAAATCAGATCCTTTAGTTAAAATCTGATTGTATACATATAATTTTTTTTTTTTTTTACCTTCGATAAGGTTAGTGGATCGTATTAATTTTCATTGAGATCAGTTTCGTTATTATTGAAAGTATCAATTTATGGAATAGTGACAGTTTTGAATGTAGTTTGGAAAATTTTACGAAAATTCGATTATCGAAAATTCTGATAAAATTTTCAACTCTTTGATAAAAAAAAATTGTTTTATTCGGAATAAAATTACTTTTCTTAATCTTAGTTAAGTTTGCACTAATTTCTGTTCGTGCTTTGATATTTTCATTAATTTATTTTATATGTATTTATATCGTAGAATATTCAGGTATCTTATTAGATGAACCATTTCATGGGATGATCAAATTGTATTGTGTCCATTCGAAGGATCTTCGACCTTGGAAGATATCATTATTAAATATTTATTACACTTACGTATACCCCCCCCCCCGTCTTTCATATAATATTACATTTTAAAGCTATATAAAATCCATGACAAGTTTTTAGATCACATGAAATGAACTGTCAATTCTTTGTTTGCTTGGTGCCGGTAAATATGATTCCCGTCGACTAAACAAGAAAATAGAATTATTTTTACGTTACACACGTCCTACGAGAAATGTAAGTGCCCCAAATAATCTGACCGCTCATTAATTTTTAATAAAATTTCCTTTTACAGAAAAATATTACTTTGCCTATGAGTTATTAAAGAATACTAATTAGCTGAAGCTAATCTTCTGCGTATTCATTTAACATAAATATAGATATGTAATGAAACGTTTAATAACTAAACCTTTCAAGTTGTTATTCTATCTCTACTTCCATTTTTATATTATTAAATTTTATGTACTTTCTAACCGGCCAGGGCTCACTTCGCTCGTCCTTCCTGTCTAGCCGTCAAAAAATTTTTCTATTTAGGGGGTAAAATTATCAGAGATTAGCAGGTCTGGCTCCACTCCATGGACCCCCGCTGTGTACATTATCTTCCATTCAATTTATAAAAATTATCAGTGTATTCTAATTTCATCACTGCAACAGTTTGGTCCGCCCAAGACTCGAAATTTTGAGTGATCTGAAGTATGCAGTTTTCAAAATAGTCGGCCCCCGTCTTAAAAATCGTAGCGAAGTAACTTGAGGCAGGTCAGCCAGTCACAGCGCCTAGCTGCGGGAACATAGCAACAGTGGCGGTTGCTAGATCGGTTGAGCCCCGCGCCATAAATACGTCCTGACTTTAAATAAGTTTTTTGACACGCAAAATAAATACTAAAAAAAGACGAAGAAGACCTTTCTTGTACAAAGTTTATTTTCAAATATTGCAAATGGTTTCAGAATTCGATTTGACCAACGGTTTCGTTTTGACCGTAGTAAAGTTGAATGTCGGCAAGGAACATAATCTTGTTGTTACCGCAAGCCATAAAACGGCCACCATTTTGAATCAGTAAACCATTTCGTAAGGGAATTGATCATATATTCTTTCCAACTATAAAAACTATGATCATGCAAGTGTTGTGCTCAGTGTAGTAGTTTTTGCGCGAAAGAGTAACAGATTCATTGAATCAGCTAGACATATATATAATAAATTTTATTTTTCAGAATGGGTTATAATCCCTTTATTTCTGTTCTTTATACTGTAATTGCTATTGTTCCTTTCACATAGGTTTTTCCATGATTTCTTTTGATCTTTTCAAGCAGTAAATTCTTGTACAATTTTTTTGTTTGTAGTCCACGGATTTGAACACATCTGATTTTTTCATTGTATATGATCATCGGCAATGACATTTTTTAAATTCCATCAGTGATTAATGAAGTTCTATTGAAATTTATGAAATATGTTACAGTCTGGCTAGTTTTTTTTTAATATCTTTATTTAGGATATAACATAAAAAAATGAAGGTTATCCTAGTAGCGACAAAAATTAAATTGAATTTTGATATGGAAATTGGAAATATCCATTAAAATAGAAGGAATATTATTATATTATTTGATATTCTTTCTGTACCTCTTTATCTAATAGGAATTATTAGATTAAAAAACCTATTACTTTAATTTAATTAAACTTAAATTGTGACACAAGTCATCACAACGATTTCGATGATTAAGCCTCTTGTCTTGAGGGTCTACTTTTTGCAGAGTAAACCTACGTTAAATAGACTTTTTTTTTCTCTAACCGTAAAATACTATTCGCTAATTTTAAAATTGTATAAATATTATATAGCGTTATTTTCTTAAATTAAAGTTCCAGCGGAGATAAACTTTACAACTAGATGAATGTATACACTATAGAACCCGATGTAAATTTATTTATTGTCGGCTACCTGTTGCATCATCATAATCGGATAAAAATTTCATAATATTGACCCTAAAATAATTTAATAACTTTTTGCAGCTTATCTTCATTAAATTATTGTATTTTATTGTAAACATATAATCCTACCATCAGAAAATGTAAGATAGTTTTAATTAAAATATTATTATATATATATATATATATATATGTAATAAACAATTAAAATGGCAAAACACTTTTAAAAAAGTTGTAACTTTAACCCGTTATATTTTACCTATGTATTATCAAGTCTTACTCTTTACCGATCGCACTGATTTTTCATTATAATTAAGAGACTCTTCCTCTGGTCCCGTTGTAAGGTTTTTAAAAAAACCTTTTTAACGAAAAATTCCATTATCTCCGTAAACAGTATTAATTTTTTTTTCTCATAATTGTGTTGTATTAGATAATGTAATGAAATATGCACATCCTGATTTCTTTTTGATTTATAGTGATTTTTGTATTAAAATTCAAGAAAATTAGTTATAAAATTTAAATAAAATTTAAAAAATGTAAATAAATTATTTATTAGCTAATTTTATTGGATTCTAGTTCGCGTTTGTAGCTAAGCCGAATCAGTTACAGTTGTTTCTGTTTTATAAAAAATAAAAATATTCGTGTTAGTTTTTTCAAGATTCATTTATCCTCATTGAGTTTCATGTGATAGTTTGTTTCATCGGCACTTTTGTTTATCGTCATATTCGTGTTTTAATTAAAAATAGAACTGCAAAAAAATATAATTTCGTAAAGTTTAAAAAAATAGATTTCATTTTTTCAGTTCTTTTTTAAATTTTGATTTTTGAAGGCAGTCTCTAATTAAGCGTTAGTAAATTGTAGGTAATAATTTTTTTAATTTAAGGCTGACTACAAGAAAATCTAATTTAAACAACGATTAAAAATGTACCACCTTTTTTTGTAATAACATACGTTAATTTTTTTAATAATTTCTTTTATTGTTAATATAAAACATTTTATTAATACACAATATTTGTCTGAAAATCTTTTATTTAATCGATATCAATCTTTTTAGTTAATTTATTAAAATGATAGACGATTAACAAAACTATAATTTACTTTTTAATGTACTGATTTTTTAACTGTTTATGTAATTCAGAAAACAACAAAAAAAAAAACGCGGTACTTTTAAAATACTGTAGCTAGTTTTTAGGTTATGGTAAATTTATACCTTACTTAAAAAAAAAACTTCCACTCCTATCGATAGAAATTTTGTAATCGTAGTAAAGAAAATAATTTAGATATTTATGAAAGCATCTTCAGAATGAATTATCTAGACATAAATTAAGTCCCTTCAATACTAAAAATAAAAGCCAAAATTCTTAATTATAAGTAAAAGATAGATGTACGTACATAAACAATTCGTAAACAAAACAGACAATCGTAACCTAAATTTAAAGTTAAAAACGTAACTTCATAATTTTCTTTTCTTCTTCTTAATCTGTATTCTCATGTTACTGTTTTATTTATTGTAATGTAAAAGAAGATATATAAATACACGTTATTTTGCTTTGCGTTATGAATCCGAGCAAAAAAATTTTGTCAATATAAGCATATTTAAAAGATATTGAAATTTGAAAACTTTTGCGTTATTATATTTTCATTTTTTGAACTGAAATAAAAATATTTTTAAATTGAAAAATCATACATTATTTATTCACTAAAATGTTAAAATTAAAGTATATATTTACATCGCGATATAAAAATTGTTTTATTTTGTGATACTTTTTATTAAAATTCTACTTTTTTCTTACTCTTATTTAAAAAAAAAATCACTTATAATAATATTGAATAATACAGTAGTAAATAAGAGGTTGTCATGTCAGTAAGTCGCCGGCCTCCGTAGCCGAGTGGTAGCGTCTCGGCTTTTCATCCAGAGGTCCTGGGTTCGAATCCTGGTCAGGCATAGCATTTATCACACACGCTACAATTCGTTCATCTCATCTTCTGAAGATATAACCTAACGGTGGTTCCGGAGGTAAAACAAAAAAAAAAAATGTCAATAAGTCGTTCGTACATTCTTCCAGTAGTGCGGTTTACCATACGCACGGCGCATCGGTCATTCTTTTCCGGTTAACGAGTATAAATTTGTTACTCGTTTGTCTAAGCCTGGTTGACGCTACTTGTTCTCGGCGAGTCGATTTCGCGTCGCTGTTTCGTTTAGATCGAGTATCTTTACTTTCGTTCAGTATTGTATGTTATCTCCTCCATTTATTGTTCCCGCGGTTCTGATAGTCGCTGTTAAACGATTTTTAACGATTGTCACTCGAACGGGAATCGTGTTCATGTTTTCACAAAATGTTACCGTTTTGGCACCTTCGTCTGCACTTTGATTTTGAGATATCAACACGTCTTGAAGGCCGTGCAAATACACACCGGTGTTTCATTCGCTTTAATACGTATAGAATGGACAAACTGTTTGCGATAAGGGCATCCTCAAAGTTCTTGTTCCGAATAGCAGTTAGTGCGCTTAAAAGATCGGAACGAATATGCAATCTCTCTTAGCAGAAATTTTCTGCGTAGCGAAGAACCTGTTGTATAGCAATGTGCTCTGGCGTGTAAAAATTAAATTAAAATTAATTGTTTTTATAATAATCTTAATGCACAAGTTATCTAGACGGGGCGATAGTTCCGTATGTCCATGAAATTTCCCTTTTCTTAGAATAGGCCCTAAAATCGCTTTATTCTATAATCGTGGATATACCAGAAATCCTAATTCTTTTGAAGTGATCTAGTATTTTCTTCCTTCCATTGACATGTATCATTCTGAACATTTTTTTATCTGAAGTTTTTTAGTCATGAAAAATATTTATTATTTTTAATTATATTAAATTATTGCGTGTTCCGGTCCAAAAATTATTAAATAGAAACAATTCATCTATTCAGAGGTCAACTTCTATTGCGCTTACTAACCATCTTGAACTGTAAAACCTTTTGAAGTTTTTTTTAAGAAAGATGCTTCTAGAACTTCTTATTGTCTAATTTATTCAAATCTAATAGTTGCTGGTTCTTTCTAGCCTTGCCATGGTCTGAAGAAAAAAATTAAATTATAGAATATTTGTATGTACGAGTAATTAATGATGGCACTAGCCTCAAAACGCGTTTTTTTTACGATTGAATAAGAAAAATTATTAAAAAATTGTGGAAAACATTATAAAGAATTATTTTTGTATTGAATTTTGTAGAAATAGCTTCTAATTTAAACATAAAATTTATATATATATTTAATATTAATTCCTCATATACGTCCTTTCTGTCACGTTTGATATTAATTTTATTTTTATTCTTATTTATTTTAAAATTGATTTTCTTTCCTAGTAATAAATACACGTCATTGATTATTTCTTCTGTCATTCTGTCGGGTCGGCGTCGGTCATCGATCGCCGGCGCGGCCAAGGCGGTTCTCCCCGAGCGATCCCACGCTGGGCCGGCTCTCGAAGCTGCGTCCGCCGGCCAGGACGATGGAAGCCCGGCGAGCTGGAGCGGGAATGTAGCGTCCGCATCCAGCGACTCCCTCGACGGGCCGGCCTGGCCTGCTGCTCCGTCGGCTTGGGCACTCCTTCGGTCTTCTTCCATCTTCTTCTTCTCCGAGGTCTTATCTAGGTGGCAGTTGATGTTAGAATCAAGTTTCGAAACGGAGCGCAAGGATGTCGGAGGGTGCAATATACCCTTCTACTTTTCGCTGTATACGGGCTTGCCCCCTTTGCTGCTGGGTGATTCTAATGATCTTGCGGGTATACATAAATAACATGGCTTTAATTCTTTTTGGAAGTTTGGATTGCGTTTCGATCCCTCAGTAGGTTTTATTCGGTTGGAACCCAGCGGTTCGATATGATAGTTAGATTATCATCCGCGACGCCTCCCTTCCCGCCAAGAGTTGGCAGAAATCCCTTTGTTTTCTTACTAGGGGACGCGCTTCCTCTTGAGAAGGAGACGATTTCAGGACCTACCCTTGAAGCATATGGCTTTCCGTAGTCAAATGTGATTGTCTGGGCCTTTTCAGAGTGTTTAGCCCCTAGTCCAGCCCGGTCAGGATTAAGGACGAGGATGATAATGGGGTATCTGAATCAAGTTTCACGCTAGGAAGCCTTCATTTATTAGAGCCGACAGTGGTGCGGTAGTGTTGCCATGGCGACGGATAGGTGCGCGAGCAGATGCCGCGTGGTGGGGGTGCACGCCTATGCATGCGCTTTTTACACTGTACTGCTCCAGCTGTCGTTCTCATCCTTGCGCCTCGCCGAGTTAAAAGCGTGTGGTAACAATACAAATTGATAAGCAGCAAGGACAGATAACATCTTTGTCTTGCTTTGAATCTCAGCTTTTCTTTTTATATCTATTTTGATTCTTATAGAGATTGTAAAATAAATTTCCTTTCATCATCTTTCTGTGTAATTTTTCTAAACGTATATACAATTTCAGATTATTAAAATATTTTCCTAGTTGTAAAAATGACAATTCGGTGGGTTACGATCTACCGACATTAGAATTACTTTCTTCTTTGTTTTTCTAAACGAGATCGATATTTTAAAATTAGCATGGAAAGATACATCTGCTTTAATAACAGATGTAACGGGTAAACTTTAAAATTTTTCTTTTTAATAGCCAGAACCTCTTTAAATATCTATACATTTTCATTAAAATGATATTCTTTAAAGCAATTTGAGTAATTTTACCATACCTAAATGTAAAGGAATATTGTAAAAGACAATATTGAATCTCTTTTAGATTTAAATACTTTTAAGTGATTCAACTTAATAATAACTTAACAGTATCGTAGGGGTGTTAATAATTTTCAACTTTAAATTTTTGGTAAGATCAAAATTTAAACTCGATAGAAATGTCAGTAAGAATTCAGTAACATTGTTTTCAGCTCTTTTTCTCTTATAGTAATAATAATAAGAATGGGACTGAATATCTTCTTTAATTCTGAGTTTGACCAGCTGAAGACCACGTGAACCAACATTTTGCATTCATTTCTCTTTCTTTTGTTCGTTTTCTTTACTGATGTCCAATAATTCATTTTTTCTCTTTGTTTTTGCCTGACCACACGTTGTCGATTTCTTTTTCCCTTCTCTTGGAAACCTTTGGCAGTTTTCTGAATGTTGTTGTTCTACTTTACACTAATTCTTCAAATATTTTAATTTCTTTAGGTCTTTTTGAAATCACTGAGGTCAATTGATTTCCATATTTTTGTTTTTATATAATAAAATTTAGGATTTGTTTTGTGAGCCTGTTATCATTCATTCTGATAAGGTAGCGAAAGAATTCGGGACTCTTCTTTTTCTGATGGAATCTGACTTTTTATTTCTGCATTTATTTCACCTGATTTCAAACTAAATATGCATTGTGACGCGTAAAGGCCTTCTTGTTTGATCCCCGTATTGTAACGCCTAAATTTGCCTTTTATCGAGATGATCTTTTTATTGTAAATATCTTTTGTTAGTCGGTCGGCCGATCCCGTTTTTCTTGGTCTTTTTTATCGGCTTTTTTATTTATACTGTTAGTGTGGATTATTTCCCCCAGATATTTAAATTTATTGACTTCGTCAGTTTTTACGTGGCATGTCGATTTTTACGTCATATTAACGGACTCGGGAGAATCTTTGATGTTAGTCATGATTGTTTTTGATAGAAACTTGTAGTCCTTCTTTCTCTGTGATTTATTTTAAACGGTTTACGTTGGTTGCTGCCGTTTTGAAATCGTCCTAGAAAATGGCAATATAATCAGCAAAGGCTAGGCGGTTGATTTCAGTTCCTTTCCAACCCGACTTTATTTTTCGATACATTTCGATTTCTTTCATTTTCTTTTCCCTTTCTTTTACTACTTTTCTAAAATACAGTTAAAAATAGTCGGTGATACCCTCTTGGTGATATCCTCTTATTACACTCCTGTTTTAATTTTTAATTTTTTTAGTTCTCCCGTGATTCTTTTGGTACTTGTGTTTATGAAATGTGCGTTTAGTTATGTTAATTGTTTTGAGATCTGCACCGCATCTCGTAGGATTTTAAATAAAGAAGCTCTCTCGATCGAGCCGCATTTTGAAATTCACAAAGACCATTGCACTGGTCTGTAAGTCTTGTCATCCGATGCCTTATTTTCTTGTAACGTTCATATTTGTTCTGCAGGTAATCTTCCTTTTTCTGTGTTATCTATATTATTACAAAGCATATTTTTTTTCTTATTACAAATTGAAATTACAGATTTTAACATATTTTTCGAATGAATTTATTCTCGTAATTCACGGCCAATCACCTGTGTTATAACAGTTCGTTGTTATGTATGAACATATTGTGCTATTGTTTTTCTTTTCGGTGGTTTTGGTACGATCGAAATCCTGTGTAGGTCAGATTTAGTAATCGAAATTTTTCACACATTTCCCGTTATCCAATTACGATGAAATTTTGCACACAGCTTTGATTTTGATGACAATGCAGTATATTTAATATTGTACTAAATCCAATAAGGCGGACATTGTGAAAACATATTTCTTTGTTTACATATGGATAATAAATCATATGTTTCGGTAACTAAGGGTTTGTTGCGGCAGCGAAACGATTTCGTTACGATAACACAATAATTTGATACTATAACCTATCGTTACTGTAAGTTATCTGATTTTGTTATGACGACAAACCGATTTATTATCAGTTTGTCGTCGTTTAAGTAAATTAACAAAATTTGTTTAAGTAGCAAGTTTCTGTCACTATAACAAAATCATTTGTCATTCCGTCTTTCGTTATTTTAACAAAAACATTTTTCTTCGAGCAATGATAGCAAAGATTCTCGGGGGAAACAAAAAAGCACAGGGCTAGTAGAGTTAGGTAAAATAAGAAAAAATTATACACCAGTGTGAATAAATTGATGACATTTTAATGAAGAAGCGGGAGCGGGAGATAAAATGTAAAGAATAAATAATTTTAAAAACAAGATTTATAGAGATACAAGTTAAAATACTACTGTAGAATACGAATAGGTGTTCTGTGAGAATCTATAAAGGTAAAAATAAGAGGGACCCGAATGCTTCATCGGAAGTACCCCGACCCAGTGCACTCTTGCTTGTGTCCTGGGCCAAGGCATCCTCTGCAATCAGGCTGCCTCCCATGCCCTATTCGTCGCCACGCTTCGTCCCGTTGTTCTACCCGTTTTTTTTTTTGTCGTAACGCGCCGTCACACCCTCTGATTACCTAAATTTCCTCCTTGTAACCCTCTTACCCTAAACCTAACCTATCTTAACCTAACCTATCTTACGCCTAAAAACCCTCTTTTTTTTTCTTTTTTTTCCCCCGCTGTAACGCGCCGTTACACCCTCTAGCTACCCTAATTCTTAAAGCTAAACCTATCCTACGCCTAATTATTGTACTACCATTGATATGTACAAAAAGATACATGATAAACACTTCAAGTCAATGGAAATAACAAACATTAAATATAAAATAATACATGAATAAAATACAGGAATATACATGAGTAATACCTAATAAATAATCCGCAGCTCGTGTTCCGAATTTTGCAGCACTCACTTGGTTTCCACCATATCTAGATCTCTAATGTAAACGGTGGTCAGTCTCGCTTCCTGTGCTTGATCGGCCACTTTCACCTCTCCGGTGCCTTTTCCGTTATTCGTTGCTTTAGGTTTGCCACCAGCTTTTCGTCCTTCTTCACTCTGACCTGTACCTCCTCTCCCCGTCCTCTTCTAACCGAAAGAATACTTGCAGCCATGTCCGTTCCTACCGTAGCCTTCACTGACTTCAGGAGATCAGTGTACGTGGTCCCCTTTTTTCAGCACCACCATGGTAGAATCTTCCTGAGGCATTCTCTGTCGAGCTGTCGCTTCATCGAGTAGTCCAATTTCTAACTCAGCTCGGTTTATTCTGGCCCAAAACTCGATGATCTTCCTCAGCTTCTCGCCGACCTGGTTTTTTTGAAGCACCAGTTCCAGAGGTTCTTGGCACGCCCCTGTTACTCTGGTCAGTGCCTTCGTCACTTGAGTTGTCATCTTGTCACCTCCATTTTAAAAAAAGGCAAAGTTTCGCCCCTTCGCGCTCTCGTCTTCTTCTTCGTCCAGAAGGGCCGCCTCCACAGTGTCGCGGACCACCGACCATCGGAGCTTTCCCTTGTAGCCATCTACTCATTCCCGGTGCCAATCTCATGGCTAGCTCAGCGATCTTGTTTGTCCCCTGTTTCTCCGTGTTAACTAGAAAGAGACGACCCCCGCCGTCATTCTTAACCTGTGCCGCGTTCATCATCCTTGTTTTAGTCTTTATCCACGCCTGCTGCGGCCACTTTTGTTCAAGTACTTCCTGCAGTTCCACCAGAGTGCCTTCATTCAGAATTTCCAGCACGTCCGGCTTCTTGGGTTCTTCAGTCTGCGTGGCTGCTTCCGGGCTGATTGTAACAACCGGTCTGATTCGTCTTTCTTCGTCTACTACACCTGTCAGTTTGCCGGCTTTCTTGACAATGTCCCGTATTGGTTCTTTTGATCTTATGCTTCTCGCAGGCCTGCCGACGTTCCTGTATAACTTCCAGTAGGCATCCAACTGTGTCCTCCTTTCTCTGAGTCACTTGACGCCGTCCTCTGTCGCTTCAGGTCTTCCAGGCTGCTGTCTGTGTCCCTTGCTGCACGTTTGGCTTTTGAGGGCGTCCTCTCAATTTCTTTGGTGCCCTCGACTGGTTGCACCTGCTTAAGGTCGACTGTTGACGTTGTAGCTGACATTTGGCCCTGTAACTCGGGCTATAAGTGAAGGAGGGTATTATGAATAGGTGGTAATGGTTAGGGGGTGAAGGGAAAAAATTGGAGGGAGAGGTAAAATTTTGAAAATTGTCCGGGGGATTTGCTAAAAATGTCGGACGGGGAGTATAGGACAATTTTTAGGTGGAGGGGTAAGTTTTTTGAAAATTTTCCGGGGGGCGGAAAAGTGACGGGGAGAAAAATTGAGAGGGGTAGGGGGTCAGGGGGATCAAGGGGGGTCGGTACCCGAAGGGTTTTGATACCGTGGGCCCCTGTCCGTAGATATAGGGAAACAAATGTTTCCCTATATAACCTTATGTGTAGGATTTAAAAAATTTTTGTAAGTCCTCACTCAATAATTTGAAATTGCCCCACTTGTTAAAGGACGGCAAAGGGATACATACTAAATTAAATAATTTATATGAAATAAATTATTTAAATTCACAAATTAATTATTTTAGAAGAAAAAATAAAATCACTAACACTAATAGTTCGATAAGTCAGGGTTTATAGTTGGTAGCCCTAAATTACCACTATAACTCCGCTCTTTCTCACCAGGGCGCTCTTCCAAATACTGTATACGAAGTCTGGCTGTCTTGAAATCTAAGGTGGCAAACCTGTTGCCGTTGGAATCCGCGCTTCCCTCCATTAACCACGTATTTATTATTTAATATTAAAATGTCTATAACTTCCTTAATACTATGAATATCTTAAATCTAAATGCACCAAAATTTTCGTCTAAATTAATACTATAAGATAAATACCAGTTTTAAACAGAATTAACAATTAAATAGTTATTAACCTACAAAGTTCGACCACGTGGCGTCGTAGGTTAATTCTATAGGCTGCAACGTTTTAGAAAATAGTTAAAACTACACGTTTAATTGAAAGTTTATGTTAATTTGCTTAATTAAACTAATCTGATTTGTTACGTAAAGTAAAAACCTTCGCGTTTTTCACGTGTTAATTAGGATAAACACTAAGTATTAGTAGCCTAACCTATATCACTGCGTCCCATCACAAAGACACTTATAACTAGAAAACGGGTTCGAATTTCACAAAACCCACACGTACAATTGTAAACTACACCTAGTACTAAATTATAATATACTTTTCACGCACTTAATTAAATAAAAAACCACAATTTCAGAGCACTTCCCGTGGAGCCTAATGAAGTCACGTTTAATGCGTCCGAATATCTCGCAACGACTGGACTTGCAGCATTTAACCTCACACGCTTATTTTTTCTCGCTCTTTTGTGTAATATGTTAATTACTCCCATCAATATATACATGGTGTTAATGAGATTTATAAGTCCCGT
>JAAAKQ030500213.1:0-18822 GCA_010016005.3 Zanna intricata | reverse complement strand
AGTTTCCTTAAAATATTTCAATATGAAAATTCCACTTCCAATTGATAATCTTTTACGCACAAAGTTATTAATTTTAAGACTAAGTCTAGTTCTTAATACACAACAGTTGTAAGAATATGATCTACTTGTATAAGTAAATGTAATGTAATGAAACAAAAAATGAATGTAATATAATGAAAATTAATTAAATTTTAATAATTATTCTGTTTAGTAAACTGAATAATTATTTTGTAGATATAAAATGATATCAATATTAGTCACATTACGAAATTGTTTTGATTTGAAGCAAGACAATTCATTCATCTAGAGTTTTAAAATTAAATGAATTGAAAAACAGTTTCACTTACCAGTTTCCTTCTACTTCAACAATTAATGTATCTCAGTAGACAGAATCTCATTGAATTTAATTAAAATTCATTAACATTTTTTCTCAGTCCTCACTTTAAGCAAATTACATTTTGGTGGTGGTGCATAGCAACAATCACATGGCCTTATTTCATAAATAGGTTCCTTGACACACTCTGAATATGCAGGACGTGGAGGTTTTAAAACTGTGCATACTGGTTTTTCAAATGGAAAATAACACTCAGGAGGGAATCTGGCTGGTTTGCAACATGGCATGCATACCCTCTCACAATTAATAAATTCAGTGTCTGGAATTCGCTTTCCACATTCAGATTTCATACATCTTGCAGCATCATCTTCTTTTTGTAGTACCACACTACTTGTACATACATTCCGATGTTTTTCACCAGACCGAACTGCAGTTCTTATTAATGGACCAAATTTCATTGATATTACATTGGCCATTTCTGAAATACAAAACACTAAAATTTCAAATACAAATAAAAATCAATATTTTTATTTCTTATTAGAATATTCAAGGTTTTGATTTATTAGCCAGACTTAAGACAAACCACTTATTTTTTAGGTTTAAGTTTAGGTTTAAGTTAAACTTTAAATCGCACATGGCTACATATGCAAAATCTCAATACTTTACTTCTTAATCCAGATTTCAGATTAATAAAGATTCAAAATGTTTTTAATTGCTTTTAAAAATAAAAGTGAAGATAAATGGCAATACTTAGAATATACTACTTCAAAAATTATTAAAATTACTGTTTGAATAATTTTCCCTTCAACCGATAGGTATACCGGTTTATAGCACGTAATTTAACGACACCTGCTACAATGGAGTAATAGAGTAATCAAAAGTGCTGTTTGTTAATGATAACCGTTTTAAAAAGATTAAATTTTTTCAAAGATCTTGACATCAAACAGAATTAAGTCTTTAAATGTCATTCTAAAAATTTTAAATATTGTTTTGAGCTACATACAAAATTAGTGTAGTATTTTTCCATGTCTGTATGAAAGTATGCACATCTGCAGCATAAATATGCATCTACCTAATCAGATTAATTTCAGTTAATTTATTAAGTATTATAAAATTAATTTTTTTAATGTATTGTTGAAATGGAATATAAACTTAATCTGTTTATGATTCAGTTTCAACAGGAGGTCCAGAAGCTAATATTTAGAGATTTTCTAAATATGTAACAAGAAATAATCCTAGTTACTTTACAAAAGTAAAGAGTAAGAATAGGTAGCATTAATATTGATTCAGTTGATTAAAATTTTACAAAACTAAGCAAAATAATAAGCATTAATAAAAAAAACTATTAAAGTAAATTTTAATTTGTCTAATTCTCTTGTCTCTCTATCTGTTTAGCCTTTGGATCTACCATAAGGTATTACTTCAGATGATGAATGAGGATGATGGGTACAAAATGTGAATGAAGTGTAGTCTTGTACAATCTAATTCTATTGCCTATTTTATCATAAGTTACCAATCACCTCATAATGATACTTTTCTTAACACTAACGAACAGACTGTGGAAAAACTAAATTATTCATAAATCTTTTTATAATAAAGTATTAAATTAATCCATTATATCTAAAAATAAAAAAAAACAGCTTTAAAAAATACTTTATCCATAGAATTGCAAGTGAACCATTTCAATCATGAAATTGAAAATATAAAATTTTATTATTGCTAAATTATTTGCAATTTGTTTAAATGATAAAACTAAAAATTTCATCCTTTAAGGATCAGATTTTAAAAATTCTTTTGTTTTTTATTTTAAAACTAACCTTTAAATACAGGTACAGTTCTTAGGTCATTTTGACATAATGCTATAAAAATATATGTGAAGCAACTAAAAATCAATATATATGATAAGCTACAATTTTCACTTACCTGTTTGTTACCTTGCAAAAACAGAACAATGGGTTTAAAATTGTTTAATTGTGTAATGTAGTGTTTGTGTTATGTGTGTTGTGCATGTTTGTGTTATGTTGTGAATTATAAGTTTTCTTTTGGCCATTGGATTTTTTATTAAATTAATTCATTGTTGGAATACTTCTTTTTCCCCAGATTTTTTTTTTTTTTTTTTAGTATAAATAAAAATGAATAAAGCTATAATATAACTAAATTTGAAAATAATTTTAAGTATATATCAAACATACCAAAGTAATACAACATAAAAACATATTTCTACATTTTACACATTCAAATAAATTTCATTCGGTCCTCTCACCTGATAAAATAATTTAAAAGTTCTTTAAATGTTAAAAATCATATTCTTTAGCAGAAAAATATAATAAAGTATTATAATATTTCCCTTCTAATAAAATGAATTATATTTATATAAGAGAAATATTTTTAAAACCAAACAGTTTTTAAATTTTCTACTTGAATAAAAAGAACTGAAGCTGACATTAAACTGCCAACGCACTTAAAGCAGAATTATTGAAAGAATACTAGTTTTTAACAGCGATCATGATTTATTAATAAGAAGTTACTATTGTGCAGTTATGTTATTTTACCATTGTTACTATGCAATGGCAACATAACAATAAATACAGGAACTCCACAACTAAGATTTTTCACTTATGAAAGTTCTACATCTTAAACAATACATGTGGTTACAAACATGTACAGAACTATTACATTATATATGCATAGCTTTTGTTTGTTTGTATCATTAAATTATTTTTTCTTTAAAAATAATTAAAAATATGACCTATTTTTCTAAATTGTAATAAGTGGGGAGTATCTTCCAAAAGAGTTTTATCAGAACTATTGGCCAATTTCTTTGTTAGTGGTGTTGTGACACATCAAATGGTTAGGAAACACATTTTAACAGGATAGGTATCCTATCTACATTAGATAGGATATCTATCCTATCTAAGAATAAGTATATACAGAATAAGTATATCTGTTTTGGGTCTGACTGAATAATATTTTGTTAAACTTACTGCATTTGTAAATTTCATATTGTTCAAGTGTATTAAAGTCATATATTCTTGTGTTAAAAAAAAACATTTATGTTAAATTAACCATATTGTTCTTAATGTATTTCTCCTTCCAGTTTTTATTATCAGATTTGAAGATTTGTTTGGTGTAAGGGCTGTACATAGAAGCATCATTCAGTAATTAAACAGGCAAATTGCAACTTAAGAATATTAAAAACAATTGCCAAAATAAAAATATAAATAGATAAATTGTTTTTTTAATAATAATTACAATTCAGCCTTACAGAACAATTATTATTCAGAGCTCCCTCCCCCGACTGCATTTAAATATTTTCGTTGAATGACAAAATTTTCTTATCAATGTAAGACCCGATGAAAACTTAATCATTTGACGGACTTAAATTGCTGCTATTTCTACAACATGAAAAATATAATATGTTAAATTAAAACTTTCTGAAATTTGATTGGTCACCCATTATTTTATTTAATTAAATACTGTATGACAATGTTTAGTCCTTTATTTTCCATGTCTTGGAAGTGAAAACTTTTTTTGGAAGTGAAAAAGTGAAAACTTTTTTTGGTGCATTGTGTCAAACACTTTTGTGATAGATTTTCACATGGAGAAAAAAGCCGACTCGTAATCAAAAATCGTCACGAGATTGGTTTACTGGCAATTATCCCGCCACCAACCCATTCGGTGGCCCTAGAGATAAGACCGAAGGGCTACTTTTCCTCTAAATATTTAAGTGACCAATATCCAAAAGCTCCTAGAGCTAAACTAATTGAGTGAACAGTCTAAGCATGCCGCACAACACCACTCACTTAGGTGACCCCCTGTTCAGTTGTCATATATTAAACTAATTGGATAGGCGCACCACGTCTATACTGAAATATATGACTAAGTCAATTATGATAAAATCTCATCAATTATCTAAAACTAAAAGACAGCAATTCGCTGCCACGTCTAGGTCGCTGTATGCCAGTAAGTACCTATTTACCATTTTTACAGCGCTTGGAGCCATAATGGCTGGCCAGCCAGTTCCCAATATCAGCCTTCTACAGCAGTGTGGTAAGAATCTTCCCTTAATGAACTACTGATGCCCATTGAATATTGCAATGCCATCAAGGAGCGCCCACACCGTTCGGCGATGCCAAACCGTGTGAACCTGACTGCGGGCCTCTTTGACCGCCTCCGTAAACAATTTCATAGGTTACTAGCCTATGATCGCTCACATTGGCCTCGGGCCAGCAGTCCAACTACTTGTATGTCGAAGCAAGTCGCCCGTCACCAAGGTGACGTCGATGTAACTTTCCCCCAGTTCACAAGAGCACAAGAGAAAGTTGGCAGTTATTCTGCATCATTAAGCAAGTAGAGGTTCCTGGCTTCCACGAACTGTTCGAGACCACAGCCTCTGGGGTCAGTGAGTGGTGATCCCAAGGCGATAGACTTTGCGTTCGCGTCAAGAGCCACCAGTACTCTAGTGCCCGGAAGATTGTCCAGAATCCTGCCAACTTCGTCAACAAGTCATCGATACTCCATCCAAGCTGGAAGTATCCTGACACCAGTACAACATCGAGCGTACCCCTCGTGATTCGCATGACGGAGAACTGCTTGTCGGACAAATGAGGATTCTGCTTTTTGGCAATGAGCCTGAACCGACCACGATTGCAGATAGCGACCATCCCCCACTTGACTGAATAACATCAAACTGTGGAAGCCGACCACCCTAACCCCCTACCGTGTACCGGCTCCTGGATCAAGAGGATCTCGAGGTCATACTCCTTAAGGATACTCATGGATTCACTGATAGTCGCCCGGGAATGATAGAAATTTAACTGTCTCAGGCGCAAGCGTCGTAATGGTGTTGTCCGTTCTCAATATCTTTCCGTTCAGGCGCCATACGCTGTATTATGCAGGATCTTCGCCTTTATTCAACTCCGATTGACATCATCAAGGATGAAATTAAAGAACGAGGACATGAGGTACTAAATATAAAAAAATGTCCGTCATCTCGTCACAAAAGACCGTTGTCTACATTCGTCGTGAACGTTGAGCCTAATGAGAACAAGAGGAATATATACTATACATGAGACATCGTGAATATACATATTCGAGACATCCAGAAGAACTCCTAGTCTCGTTCTATTACATTCCTTTCCTTCCTTGTTCTTTTCAATTACCAGACCTAGCTCCATTACTTTGTAATTTTGCCTCAAAATCTTAGGAGTTTTAATATAAGATCCACCATCAAATCTGAGGGCCATATATTCTTTTCATTTATAAATGAAAAGCAATAAAAATATAATAAATTTCAAATTTATACATCTTAAATTACAGTTAAAAAAATTAAGATTTTAATAAAAGTTATTGTTATTATTTCAGTTACAGATTGATTATTAAAGATAAATCGATTATCAATAACTGCTCAAAATAACCCAAGACAATATTTACATCAGGTCTCCTTTCTTCAAGAGATTTCTTTCATATTGTCTATTCTTCAACATAATCTATTTTATTGTGGATGGTAATAACATCAATGGGTACACTTTGACTCACAACTCACAATAGACAATAATTATATCTATTTGGTGCATAATCTAATCACTACAAGTAACCTGATCCTAGAAACCAATCACCTGAAAAAGTAACAGATTTTCTAAAGAATAACAAGTACACTATATTGAACATAACAGGCAAATTGAGAAGTGTAATGGTCTGATGTTGTCTTCTTCACTGAGTTGTATATAAGTAAGCCAAACGCTTCAGAATGCAAGCATTTCTAAAGCTAACTTACTGAATTACTTGCAAAATATGTGGAATATTTTCATTGAACAGTATTGTTTTGTATTGATATTGTTAAAAAAGATAATATATAAATTGTTATGTCGTTCCAGAAACATATGGTTGAACACTGTCATCCCAGTTTAAAAGTGGGAGAAAATGTATTCTGTTAAACAGTTTGTAAGCTGTATAAAAAGTTTTCCATAATTGAGAGAATAGGAACAGAACAATAATTTTAAAGTGTATGCGATAATCAAGACTACAAGCAGTACTCAGCTCAGGAATTGGCTCTATAATAAACATTATTCTCAACAAACATAACTTATGCCTTTCATTCTCATAGCTACAAGAAAGGCATTTTATTGATACAGTAAAGTAATAATAAATAAATGGTTGAATTAGTCTACTTCAAATTACATTCCTAGTATATACACCAGTGTTACATTTGTAACCAATACTAAATTATTGTTAAATTTGTTTAATTTTGTCATTAATTAAAAGGTATAGTAAATTTCTTCCTTTATTTACAACTAAGATAGAATAAAATGTGTATGCTGTATTCTTTTTAACTTTGTGAACAATAAACAACTATAGGGCCCAATGAGATGAAGATGATATGTATGAAATGTAAACAAGTGTAGAATTCTAACTCATGCCAACCATTCCTTCGATGTGTATTTGAATCCCAAATTGAATGTGTAATTGAATCTCAAACACCATAGTACATGGGTATTTACTCTATTATAGATAACTTAAATAATATCAACTTAATCATTTGTAAAATTTAACTTAATAATTAACAGTAATGTCAAATAATTTATTTAATTTGATTACTTAAATAATTTATTTAAGTAAATTGAAGTAATTTGAAATTATTGTTAAATTTTTTTTTTTTTCTATAAATATTGTCTAATTCTTAACAAATCAGAGATGCGTAAAACATTTAACAAAAAGTATTCATCTTTCTACTTGAATAGGGAGAACAAAGCAAGGTAAGAGCATGTGATTATAGATTACCAAGAATCAGTCAGATAAAAGGATTAATACACTTTAGCATAATCGGTTGCATACTTTTGATAACATTACTTGCAAATAGTTTTATCGATGCAAAGTTTTGGTACTCAGTTTTATCCCAACCCTCATTTGTTAACAAGAACAGCAACCAGCAATTAAATTGAAAGTTACATAATTAATAGAAAGTTATAGTACTGTATTTTTTAACAGCTCTTCTCAACAGAGTAATATTTGTTATTTCATTAAAGGAATTTTTTTCAATTAATTTTAAACAAATTAATGAATTAAACAAATTAGATTTTAATTAACCATTAGATATTGAATTAAAAGTAGCAAAAAAAGACGTAGCAAAACCGTTTCTTACATCGAAATATTTCATACCGTATAACTGTTAGTTCTATTATCTAATTTCATATAGAAGGATTTTTTTTAAAGCTTAACACCTATTATTACTTTATGCCTATTTATTTTAGAAAATATCTGTTTTTGTAAAACGCATGGAAAAGCGAAAATTTTGTAATTTTTAAAGAATTGTTTTAAAGTTAATTTTCAAAGTGACAGTCGCATTATTCATATCTACCTTGCCAAACAATGATGTATCAGCCCACTTTTACATTTTGAAGACTCGTTAAAAAGTTAAAGTAGGCAGAAGGTATATTACATACAGATTAGATCGTAATATATACATGCAAATTAAACATTTAATAATAATTATAATCGTAGCTCCATTAAGACATATTAAAAAAAAAAATTACGATTGACCTCGTAAATGAAATTAATTTGATCGTGCCACGTGAATTTACAAATTAATAACAGCCAAAAAAATTATTTTTATGGACATCAAGAAAACTATATAACTACTGGGGATTTACTATCAACAGATCAGTAATTAACACTTCCCCATGTAAGAGGCACAGGCAAAGTTTTATCCATATTCATTAAGTTAGTCACAATCTACCGAGTTGGTAAGGACCTATATTCCAACACACTACCATTGCGCAACAAAATTGAACATTACCATTCTGTTATTTTCACTCAATTATAGAAAATCTTTCATACAATCCACAAATTTTTTTAGAGGATTTTGTTTTCTCCCACTTTTAAACAGAGATGACAATGTTTAACCATGTTTTAGGAACGATGATAACAATTTTTTATATTATTTTTTGTACATTTTGAGTACAAAACAATACACCTCGGAGAATATATTCTCACAAATTTTTGCTAGTACTTCAGCAAATTAGCTTTAGAAATTCATGCATCTTGGAGACAACAAACCACTGTACTTTCATTTTCCTTTTTAAGTTGATCACAGAATCTTGTTATTTTTTAGTGTCTTATTTGTTCGATTGATATCTAGGCTCAGGTTACTTGAAAAGGTATGGCACCCAATAGGTATATATAATTACTATCTATCGTGAAGTAATCACCTTGTAAATACAAACCCGTTTATATTACCACAATCCCGTAGATTAGGTAAAAGAATAGACAATATGAAAGAAATATCTTTAAGAAGAGAGTCCTGACGCAAACATTGTCACGATTGATGTTGAGCTTTTATTAATTATTAATTAGTTTTAAAAATCAGTTTGTAATTGAAATAATAATAACAACTTCTATTACATACCCTTAAATTCAGAAAAGCATTGGAAAAACGTTTTTGGTGAATTATTTTAGTCAATGGCAACTAATCCGACAAATTTTATTTGTAGGCTATCGACTTTTTACCTCTCTCCCTCTCCACACTAAGGCAGAGTAATTAGCAATAATACTACATAAGATAACCATTGATATGTTGCGAGATAACAACTTTTTATCTCAGATTCTTCTCTGATTCCGTCTCTCTACCGTAAACCTCACAAATGTATTTTCCCCCATATCGATGACGTTTACAGTGCCTAAATTCCTCAGCTATCTACTAATGCATCCGCTGGATTAGATAATAAAAAATCGTAAAAAATTAATTATGATTGCTTAGTAAATGTAATCTGAAAAATGGTTACCATATGGATGCCTTCTTTAATTTATTGTTTTATTTTACTCAGTGAAATTCAGTTTTGTAATTGTGAAGAAGAAGAAGAGGAAGATGAAGAATTATCTCCCTGTAATAAAACGGTTTTAATTTATGCTCCTGATGAATTGGAGGAGATTGAGTATGCAACTGTAATTGATATTTTAAATCGAGCGAAGGTACGTACCAAGTTTTACCTCAGATAACCCAATGACTCTGGACTAATGATATTTATTTTATTTATCATAAGATATTAACTGCATTCAAGAAAGTAATTTCAGAAAATTAATACAAAAAATGTAATAAGATGGCCCCTGAATGGTTTATTGAGGTTCTTTTTAGATGATAGTTCCCTTTTTCTTTCCTCATATTTCAGGTGTTGTTTCAGCCACCATCCCGGTTCTAACTTTGCAACAAGGGAACAACTTTTAATAGCCAGAAGAGTAGCCACCTTTTTAGTTATATTTCAGTTGAATAGTGACTGTTTTTGAACTGGGGTTTCCACTAAAGGCCAAACTATTGGCTTTTGCCAAACCTTGCTCCAGGCTTCCTACTCGTCATAAGACTTAAACATATACTTTTAATGTGTGATTTTTTCAAAATAAGACATTATCAGCTACAATTTTAAAAATTGATACTTTAGGAACTCTTATTAAAACAAAATTCTTTTGGACAAAAAATAACAAAATTGTCTAAAATGATTATTACATAAGTGGGTAAATACAATCTCATGCATTAATACAATAACTGTTCACTTGGTAAACACCAACTAATTTCTTTTTACCACAACTAATTTTTTTTTAATTAATCCACTGAAGAAAGTTTCAGTTTTTACAGCTGAAAATCTCCATTATTAAAAAGAGATAACTTGAGAGCTTTTAATTCTAATACAGGTAGATTGTGTTGGCAAACCCGCCAGGTTGGTATTGTAGTAAACTTGTTATTACAAATCATCTGATTTCGAAGTCAAAAGTTCTAGGTTCACATCGTAGTAAAGGTAATTTCTTTTATTCGAATTTGAATACTAGATCGTAGATATGGTGTTCTTTGGTGATTGGGTTTCAATTAACTACACATATCAGGAATGGCTTACCTGAGACTGTACGAAACTGCATTTCATTTACATTCATTCATATCATCCTCATTCATCCTTTGAACTAGTACCTTAAGGTTGTTCTCAAGGCAAAACAGAAAAAAAAAACTATGTTGGCAGAAAAATGTTGAAATCGCTGTTTGACAAGTTTAGTAGGAAGTAGGCGATCAGAGAGACAAAATTAGCATAATAAACCATCATTATCAATCTACTTATTCTATTAACTAATGTTAGAGATTCATTGATGATATACGTTAACAGAAATCAAAAACTCAACATATAACTCTAAATTAAATTAGATAGTTTTAAATAAATTATGAATAGCATGGATTCTCATGCTAAGTGGAAATGTAGGTAGTATTTTTGTAACAAATAATACCAAAGCAAATGTAATGGAATGTGACAGAAAAAGAAAATTAAGATTAGTGAAAATTTAGATTATTGAAAATTAAGATAGTAAAATGTGGACAGTAGGAAAAGCATACAGGAAAATAATAGAAGTTTTGAAATGTAATGTTACAAAGGGATATTGAAAATTACTTGACATAATACAAAATAAAGAGATCTTAAGATTAACAGGTAAGAAGAGAAGTTTTGTAGCAGATTTTGTAATGAGATGAACTAGGTTAGAAAACATACCTGATGATTCAAAAAGGATTTCACAACTTTAGAAGAATATAAAGATTTATTGAGGTAACTTACAGATCTAGTTTAGATATCGTTTCATACAAAAACATGTTAAGTTTATTACTCTACATTCACTTTGATTCGATATGGCTTTCACTTGTAATGCAACATATATCTCACCTCAACTCTATTTCATTCCAGACTGGAGCCAGCAAGTCGGGTACTACCTCTGCAGCTGCAGTGTTAATTTGAAGCCTTATCTCAACAATTAGCAGATAAAGGTAGTATATGAACCTAATCTTCAATGAAAACTCACAAGAAAAAATCTAATGAAGTCAAATTTAGGAAACAAGGTGACGATGCAGTTGGACTTCCACAACCAACCCATTTACCTGGGAATCAAGTTGTCGAGAAAATCTCGGACTTCTAGGTGGTATTGATATGGAGCCCTGACTTGCTGAAAGAATGGCATGCCATATTGTTCATCATTGTCTAACTGAGGATTTAGAAAATTTTGAAGTATGTTCATATAATTGATCCCATTACAGTTACCTCCTGGAAGAAGAATGATCGGTACACTTTTTGTTTGATTAGAGGATAAAAACCATTGACCTTAGGGCTATCATGAATCTGTTGCAAAGATTGATGAGAGTTTTCACTACCCATATTCAGCAGTTATGGGTGTTCCCTTTGCCATTAAAGTAAAATGTTTACTCATCTCCAAAAATACATTGTTTAAAAATGTATCATCTGCAATTCTAAACCATCGTCTCCACACAAAACTTCAGCTGAGCAACTTTCCCGTCATCTGTAATATGCTGTACCATAGTTAGTGTGTAGGCTTCAAATGCAAATATTAATGTAATTTGTACCAAACAGTTGTTTGCAGAATGCCAGTTTCACGTGATGCACATTGAGTTGATCTCTTCAGATTACATGGGAAGCTGACTCTGTGTTGTTCCATAGCAGTTTCAGGAACAAGTGGGCACTCTGGCAACAAGTTGAATTGTGGTTGCTGATTGCAAATCGTGAAACCAAAACATACACTGAGGATGTTCAATACCAGTAAATGTATCCATTTTTAACAACATTGGTGATAGCCCTGGTGGTGAAATTCAGTACTAATGAACTACATGAGTAACAACTTGATGTGTTTTGAGACCTCAACCAAATCTTGACGTTATTTCAATAGATTTACATGCTTTAAAAGATGTGAAGTCCTTTTTGAAACTCCCGGTTTATGCACATTCTTAAGGCTTAGTTACTTTATAATAGATAGTATACATTATACTACTGTAAAGTACTAGTACAGTATAAAGTATAATGTACTACTGTAAAGTACTAATGCATGTACTAGTACATTATAATAGATAATAGGAGAAACTGTATAAGAAGACCTTTTTATCTTCTAATCTTTCTTAGAATAAACAAAACAGATAACTGCGAATGTAGCAATGTTATGTTAAGTTAACACAGAACAACAACGCAGAATATCAGTACCAGATCACTTCAAATTATAGAAAAAAAATAAATTGTGTTTCATCACAATCTGTAGGGTAAAGGAATTGACTCTGTACAGAAATCTCATTCTGTGATAGATCCCTGTGAAGAGATCTATACCAGAACATCTGCTTTGCAGGGGAATTTATATTCAGGGTAAAACAGAGTTTACATTGAATTAATACAAGCATTATAAAATATCTAAATTCAAAAAACGAATTTTATTGAATGTACAAGAAAGACAAAGAATATATAGTACCTGTGCTCTTTTCATGCTTCACACTTACTAATAGATAGAACCTTTGATTCACCTAAGGTCATATCCAGAAGATGTCAGAATAGGTATTTTATTCATGAATATGTGTACTATTATAAATCCAAAAAGGGCCACTCTAAATGATTATTAGAATAAATTGGAAAAAAATCTGTATTCCAAAAAAGTTTACAAAAACAAATTACTTAAAATCTAAACCTAGATTGCCACTTCAGTTGTTAAATAATCTTCATCAGTAAACATTACAGATAAAGCATATATAAAAGAAATCAGTAAAATAAAAACGTAAATAGAATAAAAACAAAGAAATAATAAATATTAATTGACTAATTAACAGTAAATACAGAACATGTATTTTTATCCAGGATTTTTAAAAAATCAGGATATAAAATACAAATTACTGATGCCATTCTAGCCAATCCCAGAAAAAAGTGTAAATAACTTTTAAATATTTAAACCAATCTCAAATTCAGACTGTCTACCAATATTGTGTGTAGAGCAAACCTCTTTTATAGGTTGGATAAAAAAATTTAACTCAAGGAAGATAAAGACAGAATGAACAATAAACTGTCATGAACAAAATGTTAGAGGGGGAAAACAGTTTAATTTTGTTATGATTGGAAACTATCACAAAGGTTTTTTACCAAATTTAATTCTATTTTATTTTGGTCCATTATATTTGTCCAACACTGAAATTTCTGATTTACTACTGATAAACTAAGTTTCCTAATTAGTCAGTTCCTGTTTACATTCTTATATATGAAGATTATTTTCTTTATGTAAATTTTTAAAACCATTGTTTCTAAAAACTATATTCTTTTACTTAGTATCTACTATAGATAATTGATACATAAAAAGAACATTTTTAATATTTCTCTAAGTGTAATATTTTTCTATCAACTTCAGTTTATTATAAAAAAAAGTACATTAAAGATCTATAAAAGTTAATATAACTAATGTTATGGGATGTATCCTTGTATTGGATGGACACTTGTATTAAAATTTTTTATCAGATGCTCTCCTTTTTTAAGTAGCCTAGAATCAAATCAGTCTAACAGAGATCATCTAACATATTAACATTCCATTTGCCTGCCTAATGACTTTCCAACACTGAAATATCTTGCTGGAAACATTTAATGTGTTCATCACTTACTGCCTGAAGGTTCGGCAGAAAGACACACACACATACGTGCATGCACACACACACACACACGCTCTAACAATGCTCTTTTCTTTTGCATGAATGGACTTTCAGTATGATATTACATTCCATAAATCTGTATGAATTTATCAGTTTTCTACAACACTCTGGTAATTATGTGATTTATGGATTCCTAAAACATTTTCACAAGTGTCTTTAAATGCCGTCGAAGCAGTGAGTTCTATATTAGTCAATGGGGTTGAATATTTCATCTCTGACCACTTTGCTTATTTGTGGGCCAACAATAATCACTCTAATTTTTTCTTCACTTAATTATCAGAAATTCTGCCTTATTACAAAAACCCTTGACTTGTCCTTTAGAGCTTTTTATACAAATTTTATTAATCCCTGTTGATATGAAGGAACAGTACAAATATTTTTTCTGGCTACTAGAGGTCATGAATAATTTTTTTTTTTCATGAAAAGTTCTCACATTTCTTCCACTGTTTTACTATGTAATGCTGATATCTGGGTCAACTGTCCAATTCATAAATAAAACGGCAGTATTTTGTATACCCTAACTTGCCTAATAAAGCCATTACTTTTAAATCTGCACACCTGTTCCAACTATGCTTTTCACAATTTATTTTTTCAATAACAGTTTTCCTATGTTTCTCTCATACTAATTTCATAACCATTTGGTACAGAAAGATATTTATTTCAACTGTGATACAGAACTGATTTAAGTTATACTTAAAGGAATTAATTAAAATGCACCACTCAGGTTCATGAACTTACTCTAATGTTAACATAAATTCATAAATATTTCTAAAGTAATCTAAGAAAATTTTTTCAGTAAAGTTTAAAAAAAATTTTTCTGTTGGCCTGGATAGCCCAAGATTTTTGTAATATATTTTTTTAATATCCAATCTTACAATCTTCCAAACCAAGCTTTTAAGCTTATTTTTTGATAATTTTAAATTTCACACCGCATAAATTAGCTAAACTTGTTATATAAAATGTGACTCATTGGATTATAATTCAGTCTGAATCATGCTCTTTTTCCATAACATCCGCTTCTTCCTCACTGTTTTCAGAAAACTTAGGAACTAGAATGGATTCACTTTGAGGTATAATTTTGAGTGCAATGGCAATGAAGGATGTACTTTTTTGAAATTCTAGACACATTAGAGAGAAATAACAATCAGTTAAATGATCTGTTGTTTCACACCAAACCATACAGACACCAAATGGCAAGGCTTTTTGTTTGCCTTTTACCCATCCACTTAAGTTGAGTGCTCAGTTGCTTTGTATTATATGAGAAGCCCATACTTACCCTGACCACCAATCAAATTAAAATTTATAATTTTAATTATATGATTTTATAGCGAACTCACCACACACATAACAGAAACTGTCTGAACCATTAACACACTTAGCATTTTGAGAATTCACTGTTCACTCACCTTAAACAGTTATTATTGATTGAAGATATTATACTACTAAAAGTAGTAGGCTAACAAAGCCACAAGTTTTGTGTCGTATTTGAATTGTACACACATGTTAAGTCTTGTTCATGTACAATTCAATAGAGAGTTATGATGTCATGATATGTGATATTTGTATTATGAGTTAAGTTATTGTTTCATGGTTAACAACTGATTTATTGGATTAAAAATATTCACTGGACACATAAACATTAAGTAATCATGTAAAATAAAAAAAAACTATATATAAATTCATGCTTCAAGTATCAACAATTGATGAATAAATGAATTGAATACATACACTAATTCATTCTGTATTATTTGAGAGGGCTTGTCTTTTGGGGTTAAGAAAACCTGAAAATCCTTTTATTCGACTTAATTTTAATGGAAGATAGATTTTAAAATAGCAGCTGTAATATTTCAATTTGTATTAATTTAGAGACATTGAAGTTGTAGCCCTGGAGGGCAATAAAGTTTCTTAATCTTCTTTAAATTTTTATGAACTTAAATTTCTTTTGAGAGTAAGATATAAAATGCATCAGTGTTTAAGATTATATTTTGTTCTGAATGAAAACATATTTGTGTTCTACTATCAGTAAAAGAATACATAAAAGAAAAGTGATCAGTGGATATTAAAAGAAATAACTGAATATTGGGATAAGAAAAAAATTATTTGAATATCAAAATATTTTAACTTTTAAACTGACTAGATTAGTGGGGTAGGACTTTTTATAGAGCAAAAGGGCCAACTTCCAGGACACCATTATGTCTGTTTGTTTCAAAAACATGATATGAAAATGAAAGTTTAAATATTGCAATATTTACATTTTTTTGTTGAGGAAAGCTGGTTGGTTACTTGGGGAGTACAAGACCTATGGGGATAAGAGATCCAGAAACTCTAGACACCACTTGTATTAGTTTTCTATGATAGTACACATTTACAAAAAAAAGTATTTTAATATCATTATATTTTTATGAAATGAGGGAGCTAGTGGGCATGTCTGTTTAGGAGGCAAAAGACATTAACCTCTTCTCTTCATGATTTTTAATTTTTTTAAGGTAGGATACAATATTAAAAAAAAATAAAATAAAATTTAATTTTGCAGTACTTAATTTTTTTTTAATATAAGTCCTGTTAAAGATCCAGGGAGACCAACCTCTATTTCTATATTTGAAATTTTTATTTTTTCAAGAGATTGAATATATGTTTTTTTAATGCTGAATATCGCAATATTTTAATTCAATTCATTGATGGATTTGTGAGTAGAGAGGAGTTACAGGTTTAAAATCTTTTTAAACCCTTCAATAGTATACTTCATAGAATTGATTCCAAAATTTGATAGATCATTTTTCCTTCAATCAAATTTTACTTTTTACTTACCAATAATCATTCTGCCATTAAAGAATATAAAAGGAGTATTTGGAAGTATTCAAAGAGGGATTATACAATTACTTCCTTGCCTTTAACCATGAAAGAAATAAACTTTAAAACAATGTAGGAATTTTTCATAACCCACCAGGTTGGTCTAGTGGTTAACGTGACATCGCAAATCAGCTGTTTTTGAAGTCGAGAGTTCTAAGGTTCAAATCCTATTAAAGATAAAAATTTTTATACGGATTTGAATACTAGATCATGGATACTGGTGTTCTCTGGTTTCAATTAACCACACTTCTCAGGAGTGGTTGACCTGAGATTGTGCAAGACTACGCTTCATTCACATTCATATACATCATCTTCATTCATCCTCTGAAGTAATACCTTACGGTAGTTCCAGAGGCTAAACAGATTAAGAGAGTTGTTTAAAGAGAGGAATTTTTCATATTGGTTCAATACTTCTTGAGCTTATTCTGGATAAACAAACAATGCATTTTGTGTTTGTATGAGGAGATAGATTAATAAATGTATAATACTATTCAAATAACATATTAGCACTGAACAGTACAGACAGATTCTTGCTGCATAGATTAATATATGTATAATACATTACTATTCAAATAAAACGTATTAGTACAGAACGGTACAGACAGAACCTTGCTGTATCAGTATTGCTCGCACACAGTATTTATTCAATACTGAACGTTGGGCCCATATTTTCTACTATTCATTTAATTATAAGCCATTGCAAATACAATTTCTATTATAATTAATGAAATTATTAAGTAATTATTATTTAAACTGTAAATCTTTTGTCTTAACTTTAATAAGTATAAGAAACTCATTGTAATATTGCTATGATGTGATTTTGATAATCATTTCTGGTTCTTATCCAAGGAGAGTAAGTCCTTGAACGTTTTTATTAACTGATTCATTATCAGTGGAATCAAATTCACTGTCATTAAATTTTAAAACAATATTTTCAATAGTATTTGTTTTTTGTAATTTTTCTGTTTTAGCAAAGATTTTTCTGCTTATTTTACACATAAGCGTACTTTTTTCCAATCAAAAAAGTCTTGCTATCAAACTTCTTTCACAGAAGTGAGAAACTTTTGATAATAGGTGTTTTCTGTATGTTCCTGGTTACATGATGCTTCACTAACAGCGATAAAATATTTTCAATCGTATTTAATTCAGGATGATAGGGTGCTATTTTTAAAACTAATTTTGACTTTCAGACTAATATATTTCATCTATCTCCTATATCATTGATTTTTGTTTGCTAGATATTATTATGTTGTGTAACTCTTATCTCAACATGAAATACATAATAAGAAAAAGTACGTTTACAAAAATAAGAAAATGATAAGATGCATGAAGTACATACACAAGTAAAAGGAAGTATATAATAATGTCTGATTTGTAAACTACTTCTACATTTCTGCTTTCTTTAAACTGGTATTTGGAACTGGATTATTTGGTGAATCATGAAATGAAGTATTGTCAAACAATTGTAGACTTTAGAAATAACATATAAATTTTTTGCAGTACCGTATTAAAAAACAGTATCATTATACACCGGCCTCCGTGGCTGAGTGGTAGTGTCTCAGCCTTTCATCCGGAGGTCCCAGGTTCAAATCCCGGTTCAGGATGGCATTTTTCACACAGTCTACAATTCATTCAATTCATCCTCTGATGATATGCCTTAACGGTGGTTCCGGAGGTTAAACAAAAAAAAAAGTATCATTATACAGGACTGACACTGATACTGTAAAAATTTATGTTTTAAAATTATAAATATATATATATATATTTTTTTTTTCTTTTCTTTGTTTGATATCCCCACATAAGCATGATATGGAAAATGTAATTTCGTAGCGTATAAAAGTTGGCATGCGTTTCAAACCCAAGACCTCCGGGTTTATATTATACTTACATTTGTATATATGTATAATATATTAATATATTTTACCAATTCTTTTTTTGTTTTAATATTAGACTACATCAGAACTACACTAATTAGTATACAAAATAATAGCAATACCAGTAAATAATTGCTGTGCTTGTGATTAATATTATTCAACATTTTAAATAACCCTGCATTTGAGATTATTAATGAGTCATTGTTTGTTTATATTATTTTATTTTATTTTATAAATAAATATAGATGTAAATATAAATCTACATAAACTGTTTTTTTTTT